>CAUYON010149093.1:0-19612 GCA_963573935.1 Arctocebus calabarensis
CCACAACACTGGAGCTACAGGCACCGAACCTGCATCCTCTTTTCTATTCTGTTCAGTGTATCACCATTGAGTTTAATATTCATCAATGGTGATACATTGAATATTAAATAAGAAGATTATAAAATGTTCTGAAAGCTATCACTGCGACTAAAGAACCACAACCTGTTCCTGGCTGAGGCTTTCTCCTAGGCCTTCCTCCTTTCTGACTCTTTTGTCTCCCCTCAAAGTTGGAAACAACCATCCACTTGACAGTTACCAGTTTAGCATTATTTTTATTTATTTATTTATTTTTGAGACAGAGCCTCAAGCTGTCACCCTGAGTAGAGTGCCATGGCATCACAGCTCACAGCAACTTCCAATTCCTGGGCTGGGCTCAAGCGAGTCTCCTGCCTCTGCCTCCCAAGTAGCTGGGACTGCAGGCGCCCGCCACAACGCCCGGCCATTTTTTCGTTGCAGCCATCGTTGTTTGGCGGGCCCAGGCTGGATTCGAACCCGCCAGCTCAGGTGTACGTGGCTGGCGCTTTAGCCCGTTGAGCCACAGGCACTGAGTCATCTGGTTTCTTAATATCTAGAGAAATTAATTAAATTTCCCATTATACAGACATGTCTTCCATACCATTTGACAAACATAAAGTGTGTTTTTATTATTTCTTTCAGATTACTGTAGGAACAACATGAAATTTCTTTCAGCCACTTTGTAATTAATGGTCTTTTGAATAAGGCCACATCCTGCATGGCTGCAGTGATGCCCTATACTAATGGAGACCTTTCACATGCTGGAGTTTAAGGGGAAATAAAAAATGAACAAATCAAGCTTATAAAATAGCCAAGGAGGCAAAAATGGATACACCAAGTCAAACAAATTGACCAATACCGTGTTAGAGTTATAAAATGAAATGGGGAACTTGGATGGTAGAATACAGTGACAGAGGAAAAGCTTTATATTATGTAATACCTGGAATCGATTTGGGGTTTTGAATTTGCTGCTGAGTCCACTATTGTTTTATGCCAACTGTTCTACTGGCTAACTTCTACAAAAGCATTCTTTTTACCTACTGGGTTTCCCTGAGTCGGTAGATGATCATAATACTTTTTGTGTGACTCCCAGAGTAGGGTCATCTACTGAGTAGACGTGGTGTTCCAGCAGGTGTATGTGGTTGGCAGCCCAGCACATCCCATTTACAAGAGCTGAAGATGCCTCATCTTCATGCTTGTCCTGGTAGTAAGGGACTAGGTTGGAGAAGATAGAATCCTTATACAGAGTGATCTATTCATTCCCCTTAATGTACACTTGAGTTTTGTGACCACCAGCAATGTGTGTGCCATATGACTTCATATGGACTGGGGATTTCTGTTCTTTCTAGTTTTATCCTACTCTCTAGGGACATTAATTAATGACTTCCATTGCCTCATTCATTTATTAATCTACATTCAGTGTATTCCGCTCATTTCTGGGACATTACTTCATTGACAGAGAATTAACATCATCTTTTAGTAGCTACTCACTTGTGAAAAGGTAGGAGCTGCCTTTCATTCGGGATTCTAAGGAGGAACTCAAGCCTATTCATAGAGATAATCTTCAGGCCCCCATATTTGTTCCTTTTTATCCTTCAGTCCAGGCACATCGCTGACAACAGTATTGCTCTTCCATCTGTTAGCTTACCAAAATTCCAGGGATATCATGCAGACTTCTTAACCAGGAACCTGGCTCTTTACCAGGAAGACAAATCTTTGGGTGGTTGACTCACCCAGCTTCCAGATGTAATTTAAGCTCCCTTTCCCACAGTGGAATTGTAGGTAATAATGCGAACACATGATTTTCAGGGCAGGCAGGTGTGTATTTTGGGTCGATGAGTCAAGACATACTTATTACTAGCGTAAGAGCGTGCGGCTCCATGTTTGACAGCTGCCGTGAAGAGGAGTGGTTTGGACTGGCTAATTAGCACAGAGCTGCGTTCCTCCCTGGTTTGTGCTGCTTTTACTCCCATGAGGGTTTACTGAATGCTCTTGGTCTCTGGCTGAGAATGCTCTGGCTCATCTGTGAGTGTTTCCCATGCTGCTTGGTAGTTCAGAGAGCTGTTTCCATCACTTACAAGTAAACAAGCAGTCCACACTAAAGGCGTATTTTTGCTGTCTGCATAAAGACAAGTATCTTAAGATTTAAGGCTTGATATGATGTTGGGTTATGTTTCTGAAACTTTGAGGTACTCTTTCATGCTATGGAAATAACACCCAATAACATCACTGTGGGGTGATTAATCTGCCTTCCTCCCTCCCTCATTTCTTCCATCTGTCTGTCTGTTAGTGTTTCATCTGCTCAGAAACCTCTCAACTCATGTTGAGTGCCACATGTCGCTAGGTCTGCGAGGAGATCTCGGTGGCGTGGGGGAGATGCCAGGGCCTAGGCTAGAGGGGCTGGTGGGGGGAGGCTTGGGGAAAGAATCCTCTGACTTGCAAAGAGGGCTTGGGAAGCTTTAGCCGAGATCGGTTTCCTCTGAGCCTTGAAGGATGGGTAGAGGATAGGCCAGGGCATTCAGAGGAACCTGCTGGGAGGCAGGAGAGCACGTGGTGGCCCCAGAAACTCTGTAAACTTAAGTGCAGCTCAAGTACAGGGTGTGTGGTGGGATGTGAAGTGAGAGAAAATGTGGTTTTGACTGTATTAAAACCTGTTATGCTGTTATCAGGAGGTTGTACTTTTCCCTGATTAGGAATATTGGGTGTTTTATTCTGGGTTTTTTTTGTTTGTTTTTGTGCATGTGATAAAATTTATACTACGTAAATTCACCATCTTAACCAATTTCAAGTAAACAATTCAGTGGTTTATTAGTGTATTACCAAAGTTGTCCAACCAGCGCCACTATTCTAATTTCCCAACATTAGCAATCACTCCCTGTCTTTCCCTTTCCTCAGCGTCTGGAGCCAACTCATCTATTTTCTGTCTCTATGGATTTGCCTCTTCTGGACATGTCGGATACATGGATCACATAAGACATGGCCCTTTGCGTCTGGCACCTTCACTTAGCAGACTGTCTCAGGGTTCAGCCGTGTTGAAGCATGCACCAAAGCTCTGTTCCTTTTTATGGGTAAATAACATTCTACCGTATGTAGATGGGTAGACCACGTTTTGTTTCTCTATTCATCCCTGGATGAACACTTGGGTTGCTTCTTCTTTTTGGTTGTTGTGAATAATGCTGGTATCCGTGTACAAGTTTTTGTGTGGACATGTGTTTTCCATTTTCTTGGGTGTATACCTACAAGTGTCATTGCTAGGTCATATGGTAATTCTATGTTTAACTTTTGAAGGAACTATAAAATTGTTTTCCAAGTCATTGGAGAGTTTAAGACAGATGAAAACAGACTTGAATTTTATTTCAACATCAAACACTTTAGCACAGTATTTTCTTTGGAGGCTAAGTATTTCTACTTTTTAAAATTCTAGAGAATGATTGCTGTAAAGGCATCTGTACCTTTTAGCATAGAATGGGAAAGAAAGACGTGATCTAAGAGTATTCTCTTGCTCTATATGTATTGCAGAAAATGAGTTTTTTTCTTTTTAAACAGAACCACTGATTAAATTATAGGCTATTATTAGGGAATTTATTATACTTATAAGCAGTACTTGGATTCCCTGTAATTTGTTATAATTAATGCAAGAGTTCAAGAGCAGAAAGCAAGGTCAGGTTGTGGCATGCCTTTCTCTTTTGCAATTCCTTGCTATCATTGGCCTTTTTTCACTAGCAGTTAAGGCTTGTGTGTGTTTTTGTACATTTAAATAAACATTGCTCTTTTGGGGCAAGAATTGCAATCATTTGACTCATTGAAACTTTAAGGAGTCTCAGTAAGAAGTTAGGTGTCTCTGGCAAAATGGGGTATTTATTGAGCAGTGAATGTTGAAAACTTCTAGACTTCACCTTTTGCC
Organism: Arctocebus calabarensis; assembly: GCA_963573935.1. Classification (NCBI taxonomy): domain Eukaryota; kingdom Metazoa; phylum Chordata; class Mammalia; order Primates; family Lorisidae; genus Arctocebus; species Arctocebus calabarensis. Next base: position 3,920 of record CAUYON010149093.1, read on the forward strand.
AAGAAAGTCCCCTCAGCCCAAGGCAATCTTGTTTACACGTCTCTGGGTATCTGCAGGTATTTTTATTTTCATGCATATACATGTTTTACCTTATGTGGAAAAGGCTGGAAGGAAAACGTTCCCTTTTAAGGTTATCTTTGTCAGAGTTTTAGCTTTAGCTTTTTCCTTTTGTTTGTTTTTTTCTTTAGGGTGATTTCAGTTTCTAATAGTTTGCAGAAGCGATGCCTTTGTAGTCTGTTGGAAAGTGCAGAGTTTTAATTGACTGTCAACTCACTCATTAAATATAAAAGCTTTTAGATAGTGCAGGGGTCAGGTACCAAACACATTATTATACTTCAATAGTCATAAACTGAAATTCTTCTGAAGGGTTTTGAGGACAGAGGGACAGAGGGAGGGAGGCATTCAGGTTTATCTGGTTGCATGCCTATGTACATACTGTTTATCTGGTCCCGGCAGCGGAGAACAGCGTGGGCCACCCCGTCCATTATCTGGGTTTACAGCTGGGACACCCTTTGGAATGGATGGAATGTGCTGTTTCTCTCCTGTGGCTGTCTCTGTCGATCTGAGATTTAAAATTATATTCTCTTTTGCTTTCCTGTACCTCAGAATCCTGGGACAACTTGTTCTCATCCCCTCATTTATCTTTTATAGTAGAGAAACTTTAACATTTGCTTCCTATTTGCACCATACAACATCCAGTAGATAGCAAACTGTCTTACAGTTTGGTACACAGTGCACTGTCCTAGGAGAAGTGGGTTCCGGTCTGTTACAGCAAGATTCTAATGATATTATAGGCTGCAAAAGACGTTTTCCAGGAGGGAAGGACATTTTTAAGTCTTAATAATAACAACGACAAAACTATGTGTCTTTTTCTCTTTGGTCCTCCACCCCGGAGTTTTATTGAAAGGCTTTGAAGATTGAAGAATTTAAGGATGGCAAAGAATGTAAGGATGGCACTTGTTTAAAATTGTCATGTCCCTCCTGACCACACAGATGAGGAGAGATTGGTTTGACTGAACTTGAACTGTAGAGGAAGGAAGGGCAGACAGGAGCCAGGTGATGGTAGTAGTAATGCTGCAGGTTGGTAGTTACAGCACAGTGCTTTTACTAAACAGCTTTTTGTTTTTGTTTTTGAGACCGAGTCTCACTTTGTCACCCTCTGTAGAGTGCAGTAGTGTCACAGCTCACAGCAACCACAAACTCCTGGGCTTAAGCGATTCTCTTGCCTCAGTCTCCCAAGTAGCTGGGACTGCAGGTGCCCGCCACAACGTGTGGCTATTTTTTACTTGCAGTCATCCTTGTTGTTTAGCAGGCCCAGGCCAGGCTCGAACCCACCAGCTTTGGTGTATATGGCTGGTGCCCTAGCCTCTGAGCTACAGGTGCCGAGCCAGGCTTTAGCCATTTAATTGGACATATCTGTTGAAGTAGACTTGAAACACGTTTCATTTGGGAGGAGGGGTGGGCATTTTACAGCATTGATTTCACGTTGCCTACCTTCCTGCACCATACGTTTTTGTTTCTTCTGGGATATCTTTTTCTTCTGTGCTACTTCCTCTCCTGGTGTGGGAACAATTTGTTCCTTTTCAGGAAGGATCATCTCGATGTGGCAGGGGAGCTCATGGATGGGTTAACGTGGCCGTGAGCTCTGTAAGGTTGGCAACACATCTTGGGTGCTTTGTTCGCCTGGATACGCTCAATGACCAGGAATCTACATCTAAACCCTTAAGTTCAATATTAGTCTGTGCATTTTTAAGCACGTGCAGCAAAAATTCAGCGCCCTTTTGGGGCTACCAACCCTGTATCCAGCCCCACTGTTTTTGGCCTGGGTACACCTACCATCTCCACCGTTGTAAGGTCGGAATGATGCACCCTGTTTCCTTAAAGTGACATCCCTCAGATACTTTGTGGCTTTTCGTACGTGCATACCCTCCATGGCCTGAGCAGTTTCACTGTGTGTTCTGAAAGTGAACACTGAAGATTTGAGCCTCTTGACTTGCATGACTTTGTGGGGGTTTCTGGGTTGATTGACTACGAAGAATTTTCGCAGATCACCTGAGGCTGCTTAGGGGAAGAGGAAGAGCGGTGGCTTCTCAGGAGAAACATTTTTAAGCAACACATACCCAGCCTCTGAGTTCCTCGCACCTTTCTTGCGGCTCTGCTGCAGTGCTTTGCAGAAGGCCACACGGATTGGCTTAAGCAGAGCAGAATGAACAGACCTACAAGCAAAACACGGTTGCGGAATTCATGTAAATTCTTAATACATGAATTAAAGGCGGACCTTAAGGATTTTAGCAATGCATCTCTGAACATCAAGGACAAAGTTATGGGCTATAATTTTGAAAGGGTTCTTTGATACCTCTGTCAGAAGTACTGAATGCTCTGTTGATTTGACCCAGTGTGGCATTTTCTAAAACTTTCTTTTCAAAGTCTTAGGGATTTTCTTGCCATTGGATAAGAACATTCGAAATAGATGAAGCCCGCAGAAACAAGTTTATAGCATCTGCCAACTTTCAATTGCAATGTTTAATAGCACTGATTATCAGGAAACCTTTTCTGTGTTACCCAAAGAAGTCTGCCTTTAATTTAAAAAAAAAAAATGAATATTTTCTTTAAGAACAAAAGTAAAAATTTTAAAAATAATTTTACCTATATTCAAGAAGCATAATTATGTTCACCAGTTCTCAGAGGTAGAGCAGAATCCTAACCTAAAACTGTTCGTCAGGCCTTAGTAGGCTATTTCTAAGTCTTTGAATATGAAAAATATTAAAAAGTTTTCCTTGTGAACTTGAATTTTCAAAGAGGATCTCTTTGGAAAGTTGGCAATAACTTACTTTCCTGGCACAAGGGTTGGATTTTTTTTTTCTTTTCCCCTCCACCCAAAGCTATGACAGGGTGGAGTATACTTCCATGAAATTGTATGTTTCCAAAATAGGATTCACTGTTATATTTTATGGCTGTTATGACTGAATTGCTAATAAAAAGTAAGCAAAAACCGAGCATTCTAGAAATAGAACGTAAGCTCCTCTATTGTCTAATTTAGTTGTCAAATTGGATAGAGTTATTATATTTTATAAAAGTACCACTTAGCAAAAGTGTACCAGTTTCCAAAATGGTCTGAATTTCATTCTCATTTCTGCCATCTTACATAGTGACAGCCATGGTCTCAAGAGGGGTTCGTACCGTGTCATCGTTGCCCTTGAGATTCTCTTGTAGTCTGGATGGTTTCCAGGGAAGGGCACCTCCTGCTGCTCCTTGGGTTTTTATCTCAGAGGGACAGTCCTTGGATTCCTTGCTAGTGGACTGTGATTCAGTGTTTCCTAGGGTAGGATGGATCTGTAAATAGAGCTTGCTTGTGCTTTGTAGCAGTGATATCTGCAGATTGAAGTGGGAAGCAGCAGGTTAGGAAAAACTTAAACTCTTGTTTCTTAGGATTCTATGGAGTAATTAGTTGGTGGTGTCTCTTAGGTGATCATTTTCACCCCTAAGTTGACATGTAGAAAGGCTCTAGCTCTGGCCGATAATACCAGGATAATACCTTTTCAGATTTTTTCTTTTCGGTCGTTTTTTTCTTTTTTTTTTTTGAGACCAAGTCTCACTACGTCACCCTTGGTAGAGTATCATGGCGTCACAGCTCACAGCAACCTCAAACTCTTGGGCTTAAGCGATTCTCTTGCCTCAGCCTCCCAAGTACCTGGGACGACAGGTGCCCCCCACAACACCCAGCTATTTTTGTTGTTGTTGTCATTGTTGTTTAGCAGGCCTGGCCAGGTTCAAACCTGCGAGTCCCAGTGTATCCAGCTGGTGCCCTAACCACTGAGCTCCAGGCACCAAGCCATCTTTTCAGATGTTTTACTCCTTGGTTTTTATACATTGAATCCTTGACTAGCACACTAGGGAAGCAGGACCACAGTGCTTAAAAAGCTGGCCTATGTCACTGCAAGGCAGAGACTGTGCTCTAGTGTTCTCCAACAGGCCCTTTGGCATCCAGAGACTGATTTTTACTCACAAGAAGTGCAGGATAGCTATGGGTTAAAATATCCCTGGCTTGTAGAACAGCAAGAAAGTTAGAACCATTCAAGATGGGAAGGAATGAATGGTATGTACAAGACATTCAAACATTGTACAACCAGCTGGCGTAGGTGAACCTCATCCATCCTTTTCTACCTTGAGATTTTGTTTTCTGGTTTTTTTTTTTTATTTTGAGAGTCCCATTATGCCTGTCTTCAGTAAGCTTTCTGTTTCTCTCCTATCCTGGGATTCTGCTTTTGGATTCTCTCGGGGCTTTTCTGCTTATTTGTTTTTGGTGTCCTTTAACTTTACTGAAGAAAGGCCCAGTGGAACTTTCTAGCAAAAGGATGAAGTTAACAAATCTCCTCATCACTCCTTTGTTCTTATTGCCACAGTTTTCTTTTTTCTTTTTTTTTTTTTTGTAGAGACAGAGTCTCTCTTTGTCACCCTTGGTAGGGTGCTGTGGCGTCACAGCTCACAGCAACCTCCAACTCCTGGGCTTAGGTGATTCTCTTGCGTCAGCTTCCTGAGTAGCTGGGACTATAGGCACCCGCCACAGCACCCGGCTATTTTTTTGTTGCAGTTTGGCCAGGGCTGGGTTTGAACCCACCACCCTTGGTATATGGGGCCAGCGCCCTACCCACTGAGCCACAGGCACCACCCTGCCCCAGTTTTCGAAGTATGGCATTCAGATTCCAAGTGGCTCCTCCTCATTTTTAAGGATCAGGGTCCTGTCAAAAGGACTCGGGAGATGAAGAGGTGCTCTGGCCTGGGATAGGGAAATCGGAGCTGCAGTAATGATAATTGCGTTTGATTAAAACCAGTCAAATATCCATGAGTTTTCAATAAAAAATTGTTTACCTAGAGGGAATGATAAGGAGCAGTTATATTGTTACATAAATAACAAATGTGTTGGCAAAATTGGTAAATAAAAGGAAAAAATCATGGAACAAAAGGTGTATCTGCTTTCGCAGTGAACTCGTGGCACTTTACAGAGCTTTTGTAGGGACCTGCTTGCTTGCCTGTGCTCCTCCTGTCTGAGAGCAGAATAGTTTAGAAACATACAAAATCTCCCAGAAAGAGCTCAGAGGCAGTTGCTGCCGTCTCTTCAAGAGAAGGTGACCTACGTGAGTGAGAGGATCTGTGTTTCCTTGAGAACTGACCAGAGGCACAGAGGAGTGCTTGAGGAACACTCGGAACCGGGTGGCGTCAAGGGGAGAACCCGGCCTAGGTGCCGAGGGAAAGACCAGGGAGGCTGAAGAACGCAGACGTTCTGCGCTGCGTGATGTGCGAGGAAATCTGCCAGAGCCTATTTCAGATATTACCGAGCTGTCTCCCAGGAGGTAAACTAACCATTCGATTACCTTTCAAATCTGAATCCATTATTTATTTTATTTTATTTTTTGAGACAGAGTCCCACTCTGTCATCCTTGGTAGAGTGCCACAGTGTCATAGCTCACAGCAGCCTCAAACTCTTGGGCGCAAGCCATCCTCCTGCCTCGGTCTCCCAAGTAGCTGGGACTAGAGGCGCCCACCACAGCGCACATGCTCTTAGAGACGAGGTCTCACTCTACCTTCGGCTGGTCTCCTGAGCTCCAGCAGGCTGTCCGCTCTGCCGCCCAGAGTGCCGGTATTATAGGCGTGAGCCACTGCTCCCAGTCCAATTAGTCACTTTAAATAAGGCTTGTGATAGACAGGGCTTACACTTCTTGAAGCAGAGGGGCTTATGGAAGGCTTTTTTGTTGGAGTTGCTGGTTTGCTGGATGAAACCATGGAACCCCCACATGCCGGTGTGCCGTGAGCCTATTCCCTCGGGCTGGGACACAGCCAGGCAGGCACCTGACCGTAGGAGTGCATGGGACCCTCCTGTAACGTCCGTCCGCCTCGAGTGGAACATTCGACAACATCTGCCTGAGGCTGACTATAGGGAGCTGGGGACAGGAGGAAGCTGGGAGAGACTCCTGTCACATACTTTACTGTCACCATTGAGAATTCTTTGCTCTTGGATATTCTGGTGTCCTCCTATAATGTTGTGTGAAATCCATACAACATTGTTGCTTCAGTGAAACATTTTCATGTCCTCTGATTCTCTCTTACGAAGGAAGAGCAGGTCATGACTCCCCCTTTTCCTGCCATCATACTTTACCTGTTTTTCCCCACATCTCCCTAAATAAACACACATGCTACATTTGATTTCAGAGTTTTTAGATGGCCCTACCTAATGTTTCCTCCTTATTAGTTTGTACACATTCAGCAACACCAGAAATACCACTTCACTACCAGCAAAAGACTTTTAGCTACAAGTGCTTTTATTAAAAAAAAAACTCATCGCTTTCTAGCTTATTTCTGACACAAACCAGCTAGAAACTGTGTGTGATTTAATTGACGACATCAGTTTTTTAATCATTTTTTACTCAATTTTGTAAGTTGGATATAAAAAAAGGTAATCTCCCCAAAAGTTCTGCTTGAGTCTTTGTCCCCCATAGTACTTTCATTGACATATATTTGTTTTTGGTCCAAACAATTATTATTATTTTTTTTTGGAGACAGAGTCTCACTATGTTGCCCTTGGTAGAGTGCTGTGGTGTCACAGCTCACAGCAACCTCCAACTCTTGGGCTTACGTGATTCTCTTGCCTCAGCCTCCCAAGTACCTGGGACAACAGGCACCCGTCACAACGCCTGGCTATTGTTGTTGTTGTTGTCATTGTCGTTTAGCAGGCCCAGGTCGGGTTCAAACCCACCAGCCTCAGTGTATGTGGCTGGCACTGTAACCACTGTGCTACGGTGCCAAGCCTAAACAATTCTTAAATAGTTATGTAACTTTTAAATAGTTCAGTAATTTTATGTTTCAGGATTAACTACAAGTTCTTCTGTGTAAACTGTGTCCCTGATTGTTTGGACTTAGCAGAGAGTGATGATTGGCCCCGGCTCTGACAAATGGGCACAACAGTTTTCTACACGTTATCAGGGACTTGTCTTTAAAAATCACTGGAGACACTTGTTACAGACATTCATTCATTTAATCAAACAATGTGAGCAGGAAGTAAAATTATGGAGGAACGAAACCTATAAAATGATTATGAATTTCTCACGTGAATGATAAAATGGGAGTAGGAAAAAGGGTTATTGTTCTTCTATTCTATGTTAAGTTTGACCAAAAAGGATTTTTAAGCAAATTACCAGTGTTTGCCCTTCTGATTTGGGATTGTCTCGCCTTGGAGTGACATGGTGGTCTTTGTCCTGCCCCGTAGACCTTGATTAGGTCTCAGCACTGACTGTGTCTCTCCAGGAGAGTTAGGCTTTGGTCACGTCCGTGTTCTCCTGTTTGAGATGTCAGAGTTACGTTAAATGGTGAGTTACTGTTACCAGGAGCAAAACGGTTGTCAGTGTCCGTCAGGATCAAATGCTAGTGGTGACTGTGGGTTAAGAATGTGGTGGAAGGAAGTGGAGTCCTGGGAAGTGAAAGTCTGGAGTGAGGAGAGTTCGAAATGATTAGATAACCCTAATTATTTATTATTCCGATAAAACTCTGTTTTATTGGCAAGGAAACAATACACTGGATTACCTGCTGAGAATAGAGGTCTAATCTTAGACTTGATGTGGCGTGTGGGTGCAGTCTGTCCGTTTGCACTTTGCTGGTTTGAGAATGTACTTCAGGTTGAAAAGATGCATCACATTAGATTTTTATGAGTCAAAGACTTAGCAGGTGAAGCCTGGCTCTGAAGAGCTGTATACAGGGTGGGCATAAAGTTTGTTTGCACACGAGCTTTATGTCCACCTTGTATTATCATTTAGCAGAATTCTAAATTATTTGGCCTCTTTGTGATCTGCCCTACCAAACTTTTGAATTTGAGAGATGATGTGATTCTAGAATTTTTTTCAGTAACACACACAAGTAAACGTAGCTTTGATGGTCCCATTGTTGTGGGTGTCCAGGTGTAGAAGAGCATTTTCATTCTTGATCTCTGTTACGAAGCACTGGTCCTTATCAGTGGTTCATCCTGCTGGCCAGCAAATAAATGACTTGATGAGAATGCTTTCAAGCTCAGAATGAATGAGATGGGGCACCTGCTACATCAAACAAAGATAAACACAGGCAGAGGTCGCTTTCCATCTTTTATAGAGATGACCTTTATCAACATCACCTGCATATCCTGCTGTGTACACGCGATTTTACATCTAGAGTCATCTATGTTGTTGGAATATGTTCCAAGTATGTGTTTTTAAACTTGTTTGTTCCTCTGTTCCCACGAACAGATACCAGTATTACCTGCAAGTTAAAAAAGACGTGTTAGAAGGGCGATTACGGTGTTCATTGGAACAAGTGATTCGCCTAGCTGGCTTAGCTGTGCAAGGTAAGATTCAGTGTGAAATCCCCTTTTCTGTTTGATAGTAGTATTGTTAGCCTCTCAGAGTGAGCAGTTAGATTTACTTAAATGATTCCCCTTAGTAATGCTCCCTTTTCATTTCAAGATCTCTAGCATTAAAAATGCAAAGTGAGTGATTTTTCGTGGCAGGATGGTAGATTTCCCAAAGCTGTTTGCAAACTGCTCATGCTTGTATAATTATAGTTTTATTTGAAGAAATAGCAGCTTTTATCCTGCCTTTAATTAAGGCTACATTTCAGGGTTTGTGGCACATTTTCTCAGAATTATTCCACTGCACAATGTGGTCATGTTGTGTGGCTTGCTGCAAGGAATGTGTTACTATCACAGCAGCTTCAAGTATAATAGCTTTAAACATTATAGTATAATTTATTCCAAAGCAGTTTGAGAGATAAACGAAAATCCATAATGGTAATGTGGAACAACAAATGTGTTTCAGGCTGAATTTATCTTTCAACCTGTCCTGTTTAAATTTATCAGACAGCCATTTCTTAACCTTCTCCAAATTGTTACCTGTGGATACGTTATATTTTACACATTACTTTTTGTTGACTGGTAGCTTAAATGCCTTCAGCTATATTGAACGTAAGAAAATGGTAATGTGACTTCTGAAAAGAAACCCTTTCGGTTATTACTTTCTTGAAAATCTGCTAATACTGGAGTTTACTTACGCCTTCAACAGCTAAGTTCTTGATGCATGAACTGTTGTCCTAGAAGCTGCAAACTGACTTTCCACCCCATACTTTGGACAGGCGTCTGAAGCAGCAGCCCCCCTTTAACCTCTTTCATTCTGGGGTATTAATAATTTCTCTTAGACCAGTTAGCTCCTTTTGTTATTCTGTGGTTGGAAATAGGCAAGTATCACATCTGTCTACTAAAGACCAGAAGGGGACAGAACAATGGCCAGGTATGATAGGAAGGCAGTGGTAGTGTCACTGAAATATGGAGAAGGAAGTCTTTTTTTTTTTTTTTTTGAGACACAGTCTCACTCTGTCACCCTGGGTAGAGTGCTGTAGCATCACAGCTCACAGCAACCTCCAGCTCTTGGGCTTAAGTGATTCTCTTGCCTCAACCTCCCGAGCAGCTGTGACTACAGGTGCCCACCACAATGCCTGGCCATTTTTTGTTGCAGTTGCCACGGCTGTTTTAGCTAGCCAAGGCTGGGTTTGAACCTGCCACCCTCGGTATATGAGGCCAGCACGCTACCCACTGAGCCACAGGTGCCACCCTGAGAAGGCAGTCTTAATAGAAAGAGGACAAAGATGACCCACAACTTCAGACTGGGTCTTTCTCCATTTAAAAAGCTCTTTTTGATTTACTGTATTTATTCTTTCTCCTTTTACTACTTAATCATTAGGCTTATGATTGGTGTCCTGGGCCTTATTCTGGATTCCCTTTTCATGGGGTCCTTGAAGATAGCTATTAAGTCGATGAACCATCGTCTGGCTATAATATTTTTAAAATAATTTTTTTGAGAACTTTTATTCGATCATTAGAAAGACATGTTAACAGAAATGTAAATTGTAATAGAATGTGATAACTGATGATTGAACTTGAAAATAGGCAGAGCAAGTGATTTTTGCTGTTCATACGCTGCACCCGATTGGTAATTAATTATGTTCTGAGTTTGCAGGCTGCTGTTTACCTTCTCTGCAGCTTCTTAACACGTGCGCGCATGTGCGTGTGTGTGTTTCCTCTCATTCTGTATTTGTTACAGGTATCCTATCTGATGCTAAAACATTTCCCTGAAATCATATTTTCATGCAGGTTTGGTTTTCATGGGAGCAAGTGAGATAAAAAGCAAAACACTTGTAGCCGAGGCTCCCTATATTCAACTTGCATGTGCCCAGACATACCATTGTGAGTTGAAAACAGGACAGAACAGAACTTTCGGCAATTTGGAACATGTGGCTGTTTAGGAGGTGTAAAGATTTTTGAGGTTGCTTGCCAAGGGTGATTTACAGTGGGAATTTCCAGCTGCAAATATATGAAAAGATGCACATGGGTTTGGCTACAAATTAACCTTCAGTTAAAAAGTCCCTGTGGCAGATAATTCCTAAGATATGAATTGATAAATACTTAGCAAACATAAATACAAGTATGTTTAAAGTTTTTTAAATAGTCTTTAGAATCACTCTCAAAATTCCCCATTCTTCCTAAAAAATTGTGTGTTGGTACTTACATGTTGACGTTTACCATATTGCTAGGTAAAAGTGGTAAGTGTATCAAACACTCTTGGCGCTGTTTTTATCTAGTAATAGTGCAGAAATAGGACGAAGTGGAAATTTGGGGATAAGTCTACCCTGTTTTATTCCATCTTTAATTTCATATAGTAAATACTACCCTTTCATTTTTCTTCTCAGCTGATTTTGGAGACTATAATCAGTTTGATTCTCAAGATTTCCTCAGAGAGTATGTGCTATTTCCTATGGTAAGTGTAATTTCCTTTTTCAGAATTAATTTTCTTTGGACACTTAATTCTTTCCTTTGAAATAAATCCTCAGAGGATTTTATATACACATATTTCGGGGAGTGGATTCATACATTTATAATGTAGGGATAAGTTTAAAAAAATATATGGAGAGAGTAAAGATGCCTCCTTCTGCCTCGAGATCTTCCCTAGTAAACTTTTTTCAGATAGTTCCTTATTAGTAGAAATGCTACTGATTTTTGTACGTTGATTTTGTAACCTGTAACTTGGCTAAATTCATTTAACAGTTCTAACACTGTTTTGATGGAGTCTTTAAGGTGTTCTGTATATAAGAAATAATGTCACCATCAAACAAAGACAGTTTCACTGCTTCCTTTCCTATTTGAATGTGTCTTATTTATTTATTGCCTAATTTTTCTGGCTGAGACTTTCTAGTACTATGTTGAATAAAAGTGATAAGAATGGCCAGACAATAGTCTCATTTATAATAGCATAAAGAAAATTAAATGGTGACGAATAAAGATAACCAAGGAAATGAAGGATCTGTATGCTGAAAACTATAAAATGTTGATGAAAAATATTGAAGATGGCACTAAGGGAAAGATGGCCCATGTTCATGAATCAGAAGAACAAATATTGTAAAAATGTCTATGCAAAACAAACTATAGACTAATTGTAATCCCTATTAAAATTCCACTGTCATTCTTCACAGAAATAGAAAAAAGAACCCCAAAATCTGTATGGAACAACAAAAGACCCTAAGTAGTGAAAGCAGCTATGAGCAAAAGGAACAGTGCTGAGGTATCACACTACTTGACTTAGAACTATATTTCAGAGCTATAGTAATTAAAACAGCATGGTACTGGGAAAAAATAGACACATTGATCAGTGAGTGGAGCAGGATAAAAGAATCTAGAAATAAACTCACACTTCAGTGGTCAATTGATTTTCCACAGCGTGACCAAAAATACAATGGAGAAAGTGTAGTATCTTAAATAAATAATACTAGGAAAAGTGGCTGTCCACATGCACAGGAATGAAATGGGTCCTTATGTTTCCCATAGTACAAGAATCAATGCAAAATGGAATAAAGTAAGGCCTGAAATTTTAAAACTACTAGAACAAAACATAGGAGAAAAGCCATATGACGTTTATCCAGGCAATGATTTCTTGCATATGACCCCAAAAGCTCAGGCACTAAAAGCAATCGTAGACAACCGGTATTGCAATAAAACTAAAAAGCTTTTGCATAGCAAAAGAAAACAATTAACAGAATGAAGAGACAACTCAGGGATTGGGAGAAAATATTTGCAAATCATACGTCAGGTAAAAGGCTCAAAACATATAGGGAACTAAGTCTACTCAATAACAAGACAACAAATAACCCTATTGAAAAATGGGCAAAGGACCTGAATAGACATTGCTCAAAGGAAGACATAACAAAAGGCAAAGAGGTACATGAGAAGTAGGCAACATCACTATCATTAGGGAAATTCAAATTAAAACCACATTGACATCTCACACCATTAGAATAGCTATTATCAAAAAGATGAAAGGTAAGTGTTATCTAAGTAATAGAGAAAAGGAAAACCTTTGTACCTCATACATTGTTGGTGGAAATGTAAATTAGCACAACAACATTTGGAAAACAGTATGGAGGTCCTTCAAATACAGAATTACCTTTTGAGCCAGCATTCCCACTATTAGGTATATATCCAAAGGAATTGAAATCAGTCTGTTGAAGAGATATCTGTACTCGCATGTTCATTGCAGCTTTATTCACAATAGCCAAGATAGGGGAATAAATATAAATTCTCATCAAGAGGTGAATAGATTGAAAAATGTGATACACACACACAAACACACACAAAATGGAATATTATTCAGCCTTTAAAAAAGAATGAAATTCTATCATCTGTAACAACATGAATGAACGTAGAGCACGTTAGGCTAAGTGAAAAAAGCCAGGCACAGAAAGACAGATACGGCATAGTCTTACTTACACTGGATGTGAAATTTAACAGAGTCAAATTCTGGGAAGCAAAGAGTAGAATGGTTTTTGCCAGAGGCTGAGGCTCGGCTGGGTAGGGAGGCAGAGAAAGAGGAAATGTTGATCAAACAGTACAGAGTTTCAGTTAGACAGGAGGAATAAGTTCTGGTGATTTATTGCACAGCAAGGTGGCTGTATATTGACAGTGTATTAGCTGGGCTTGGTGGTAGAGGCATATGGTCTCAACGACTTGGGAGGCTAAGTGGGAAGATAGCTTGAGCCCAGGAGTTCCTGGCTACAGGTAGCTAAGATCAAACCACTGCACTCCAGCCTGGGAGACAGAGTGCTACCTCATCTCAAAATAAATAAATGTAAGAGAAATACTCAAATCAATTCAAGTGGGGGGGGGGGGTGTGGGGCACAGGGAGGAGGACGGGGGATTGCAGTATATGGCACACCTCTTGGAGGCCAGACACAACTACAAGAGGGACTTTACCTAACAAATGCAAACAGTGTGACACCCTCAATGAACCTGAACCGGTAAATTTTTTTAAAATAAAAAATAAATATATAAAACAAAAAAATAGTATATTTTAAAGTTGCTAAATGAGTGAATTGTAAATGTTTTTACCAAAAAGAAATGATAACTATGTAAGATGATAAATGTGCTAATTAGCCCAGTCATCCCATTCCACAATGTATACATGTATTGAAACACCACATTGTACTCCTAAGTATATTTAATTATTATTTGTCAATTAAATTTTTTTTATTTTGTAGAGACAGTCTCACTTTATCACCCTTGGTAGAGTGCCGTGGCGTCACACAGCTCACAGCAACCTCCCACTCCTGGGCTTAGGCAATTCTCTTGCCTCAGCCTCTGGAGTAGCTGGGACTACAGGCGCCCACCACAACGCCCGGCTATTTTACTGTTTTGCAATTTCGTCGAGGCCGGGTTTACCTGCCACCTTCAGTATATAGGGCTGGCGCCTTACTCCATGAGCCACAGGAGCTGCCTTGTCAATTAAAATTTTTAAAAAGGCACTTCTCTGCTACTGCCCTCCCTCCCCCAGCTTTCACTCATTACCCCCAGAGTGCTGGCTCAATTCCTGTCTGTATGTGCTGAGCTTGTTCCCACCCCAGAGCCTGTGCACTTGGGCTTCTCTGCCTGGAGTGATGTGCCCCAGTATTTATGTCATTCAGGTCTTGACTCAGACATAGCCTCCGGAGAGAGGTCTTCCTTTTCTTTGACCACCTATCAGATACACCCTGAAACACTTCCTGTCATACCACGTTTGTATGTATGCTTTCGTATCTGAAATTGTTAGTTTTTATGTATATATTTGTTACTGTCAGCTAGGACATCAGCTCTGCGGTCGTTAAGCAGGGACCCCGACTTGTCCATTGTTGTCTGACACCTAGTCTGTGTTTAAAAAAGGTTGTGGAACGAATCAATGAGGCGAAATGCCATCTGAACTGGAGCAGAGATGAGGCCAGATTTTAACCCCTGGAGAACTTTTGTTGGTGGATTGGTTGATAAGTTCACAGTAAATGAGAAGTGTTTTAATGAGAAAGGATTAAAATATTTTAAAAGCCATTTTAGAGATGAGCTATAGCCAATTTACATTTCGACTTTGGTTTTAAAGATTATCATCACCCCTTATTTTCTTTTTTTGATCAACTGTTTTACCCCAAGCACGACCTGGGTAACTAGCACCCAGGGGATGAAATTGTAATAAGACGTGGTGCTTATTTTCAAGGAGACTACAGAGAGGTTGGGTAAATAGGAAGTTTGCAAAATCAGGATGCAAAGCCAAGTGTAATAAAGTATGATGGGGATTTTATGTGGACAGAGGTTATTTGTGCTTGTAGGGGTAAGGGAAGGGGGCGAGCAAGGCTGAGAGACTAATGGAGTGTGAACTAAGTCTTAAAGGATGGACAGGATTCTACCAGGCAGAGAAGGAGGGAGCATGGAATGATCTGGAGAGAAAGAAGGAGAGGCAAGGTGGGGAATGTGTCATCTGGCTAGTTTGACTGGCTCCGGGTGCTGGGAATTGGGGCAGATGATACTGAAAACTTCTGAGGAGAAGTTTTTAGAATGCACAGGCTCCTTCCAGGGTTCCTCCAGCCCCCCACTTGGAGAACTGCTGGATTTGAGCGATGAGACCATTTGAGGGAGGAGGTCAGCGGGGAATCTGTTGTGCTGATCTTGACAGGAGATATTATTTAGGTGTGAGCAATAAGATAAAAAGAAGAAAACGAAAGATATTTTGGAAGTAACATAGGCAGAACTCAGCATCTTATTGGCTGTTGCACAAAGTGAAGTGTCTCATGAAAAAAGGTTGTAAGTTTTGAGAGACTAGTATAGTTGGAATTATCTGTGTTAGTGCATGAGATGAATCTAAATTGTTCTTAGAGGCTAGTGAAGTACTACGAGTTTCTGACTGGCAGTACTATCTGTTGTGCCTGCTGTCTTTCTGCTTTGTGAGTTCTCCCCATGAAATCAAACTCCGTCCAGAGATCAGCATTATTACGTAGACAAGTCCTTCATAGGATTTAGTGTCACTGTGTTTCTTTTATCTCAGAAGCTCACCTCAAAAGTCAGGATGTTTTTCAGTGTGCTTATGGGGAGAAAAGTGAAGCTGAAATCTTAGGATTTTAGAGAGTGTGTATTTTTGTGTCAAATGGAGTAGTTGATAATGGAAGGCTGATAAGTCTCCCTTTTTTTTTTTTTTGTGAGACAGAGCCTCAAGCTGTCACCCTGGATAGAGTGCTGTGGCATCACAGCTCACAGCAACCTCCAATTCCTGGGCTCAAGCGAGTCTCTTGCCTCCACCTCCCAAGTAGCTGGGACTCTAGGCGCCCTCCACAACGCCC
>CAUYON010149095.1:0-22896 GCA_963573935.1 Arctocebus calabarensis
GTATCAATGTCTTTATATAGTGATCAAGAAAATGCCATGAAGGCTATCTGTAACAGTATGATCAAAATATTTCTGATTGTATATGAAGCACATTGTGCCCTATGATTGCACCAATGTACACAATTATGATTCAATAAAATTTTTAAAAAAAGAGATTTTTCATAAAAATCATTACATAAAATTAGTTTTACCTCTTTTGTATTTAGTATAATTTTATATAAATATTTTACAATCATATCTTCTCACTAATTCAGACTAGTACACTTTTTAAATGAGTAAGTACAGTTTATTTAAAACTCTACAAGCGCATGATTTACGTTTCAGTATAGTAAAGCTCCCATAGGACTCAACAATTACTCCTCAGATCATTTTCATAACATATTTAAAGAAAAAATGCAGTGTCACAAATTCTTGTTGAAACCATCATAAGCTGGCAGCAGTAATCACACAATCAGATATTTTCCTTTAAACATGCTTTTGGGCTCTGCGCCTGTGGCTCAGCGGGCTAAGGCGCCAGCCACATACATCTGAGCTGACAGGTTCGAATCCAGCCCAGGCCCGCCAAACAACAATGACAGCTGCAACCAAAAAATGGCTGGGCGTTGTAGCAGGTGCCTGTAGTCCCAGCTACTTGGGAGGTGGAGGCAGAAGACTCACTTGAGCCCAGGAATTGGAGGTTGCTGTGAGCTGTGATGCCACAGCACTCTATCCAGGATGACAGCTTTAGGCTCTCTCAAAAGATAAAAAAATAAATAAAAATAAAACATGCTTTTGACAATTGGTCTCGTAAGTCAAAAGACTTTTCTGAAAAACCTGCAACCACCAGTTGGCTACACATCTCATTGTTTGAAATATTCAAATAGAGTGTAAAATTAAGAAATTATTCAGGATAGCCCTTACAGGATATGGTACTTTTCTACCTTTTTTTTTTTTTAAGAAACAGGGTCTCACTATGTTACCCAGGCTCATCTCAAATTCCTGGCCTCAAGTAATCCTCCTGCCTTGGCTTCCCAGAGTGCTGGGATTCCAGGTGTGAGTCACTGTGCCTGGCCAGTGTGGTCCTTTTCTAGCCGAAGTAAATGAACTTGATCATGCAGCTATGCCTTTACATCCCTAGGCTTTCAAATTCAACAATGCTCACAAAGACAAGCAACCTCCTTTTTTTTTGTAGAGACAGAGTCTCACTTTATCGCCCTCAGTAGTGTGCCGTGACATCACACAGCTCACAGCAACCTCCAGCTCCTGGGCTTAGGCGATTCTCTTACCTCAGCCTCCCGGGCAGCTAGGACCACAGGTACCTGCCACAACACCCAGCTATTTTTTTGTTGCAGTTCAGCCAGGGCTGGGTTTGAACCCGCCACCCTTGGTTAATGAGGCCAGCGCCCTACCCACTGAGCCACAGACACCGCCCAAGCAACCTCCTTCTACAAAGTCATTTTGATATCCTACTTTTTGAGTCAGAGCCTTAAGCTGTCGCCCTGGGTAGAGTGCCGTGGCATCACAGCTCACAGCAACCTCCAACTCCTGGGCTCAAGTGATTCTCCTGCCTCCGTCTCCCAAGTAGCTGGGACTACAAGCGCCCGCCTCAACACTCAAGCTATTTTTTGGTTGCAGCCATTATTGTTGTTTGGCGGATTTGGGCTGGATTCAAACCCACCAGCTCCGGTGTATGTGGATGGCACCTTGAGCTGCTCAACATCCTACTTTAAGCCACTTACAGTCAACTTACCATTTAAGATAACAACACATTCCAGTAAAGCCTCATAGTTCTCACTTTCATTTATCACAGACACAGAAGCAAGAATCACAGATGTAATTGCATGAATTATTTCTATGTTTTTTCTCTACAAATAAAAAACAGTACAAGTGAATTAAAATCATCAATTTAAAGTCAATTTATAAAAGAAATTTAAGATACAAAATTTCCAAAAATCAAGCCACACGTCTAGTTTATCCTAAAAGTGAATTAAAGTTAAACATAATACAAGTCAACTGTCCCAAAAGAACGGCAATATTTGGTACCATACTAGAGAAATAACTGTAGGGTTGAAACGTGGACGAAACCATAATCAATACATTTTAGTACCTAAAATTCTTGATTTTAAATTTTTTATTAACTTAAAATGTGATTATACACAATAAACAATTATTTTTTAACAAAGAAAAGGGGAAATTTTTTCACTTTTGAAAACAAACGCTACCATTTTTGAGCCATCCTCTGTCTCCATAGCATCTTCCCCCTGCATGTGAGCTGCTGGCCACTCATCCATGTGGCTTGTTAAGAGCACATCTGTCAGCAAAATCTTCAGCCTTTGCCATAATTCTTCTTTCTGTTTCCTTGATAACTCCTCTAGCAATTCATTTAGGCTAAAGGGGTCAGAGGGATCTTTCTGTAAAATAAATAGCAAATGTCATATTTCTTTTTCTTTTTTTGGAAGTGTCACATTTCAAGTACCAAAATGACTGTATCCTTTTCACAATGAAATTGGAAAAAGCATTAACTCATTACAAATGCAAGAATTTGATTAGTTTTCAAAATCTACTCCTAAAAGGAGAAAAGTACAGAGATTAGCAATTAGAAAAGTACCACCTCTTCTTCCCTGGTATCCTAATCTTTATAGAGTTCAAAATTTCATTCAATTAGCAAAACTCCCCTAAAAGCAACCCAAACATGCACCATCTCCAGACCTGTAATTAGGTCTCAAAGGTGTGCTGGAGTTCAGCAACAACACTGACATGGCCACACAGACTGACTCCACCCTTACTCTGGAGTCCAGCCTCACATAAACTTTCTGCTCTCCTGTCAGCAGCGAGATAGTTTTGGATCATTCCAACAATCCTCTCAATACACTTCCTCTGGCTCTGAATAGATAAGCTCAGCTACTCTCTGACAGAATTAGAGGCCATTATCAAAAGAGCGCAGAATGTAGTTAAAGGGACTTCTGGTACCCTAATCCCGGATAATCTAGCACCAAAATAGCGACAGTAATGGATCATAACCTGCTGAACAAGAGTCAGAAAGGCCAAGTTGGGTGTTACCTGTGGTCCCAGCCACTCAGGAGGCAGAGGTAGGAATAAGCCTCTGTGTTCCCAAAATAAAAATCAACGAGGTCATACTGATAATAACAAATCATTAATAGCATTTGCATCTGCAGAATGCCAATGAATAAATACAGAAGCAATATGGGGTTAAAAAGTCACAATTTTATAACCTCTATAGAAACAAAAACATCAATAAATGCTACAGGAGGGCAGAAGCCTGGGTGGAACAGAACACTCAGTGCCAAGTTCCCCACTGATGACTAGTCACTACAAAGAGGAGAGAAGCAGCTCCCAAAGGACTTGATGTGGTAGACACCCACCCACGCTGGGGTGGCCACACCTCCCGCCTGGCAGCAGCACCCAGGGGACCTAATGCAGTTTTACAGCTCCTGCCAACGTGTACATTCTGAGTCTGCTCAGATCGCCAAGCATGAAAACTGAAAGATAGGCACAGGGACCTGCCTGCTCTCTTCAAACTGTCAGTGTCACAAAAGACACAGGAAGGCAGAGAAATGCTTCTGCTGGAATTAAAGACTAATGAGATGCGCCTGTTAAATACAATGTGTCCCTGATCCTGTACTGAGTCCCTAATCAGGAAAAAATGCTGCTGAAAAGGATATAACAGGGACAAATGAGGAAATCTGACTATGTACTGCAGATAATGGTGTTACCTATCATGTTAAATTTCCTGATTTTGAGGATTTGAAAGAGGTCATGTAACACATCTTTGTTTTAGAAAAATACACACTGAAATATTCAGGGGTAGAGGCACAATGCCTGCAACTGACTCTTAAATGAGTCCACAAAAAACCTAAATACCAAGAATGATAAAGAAAATGTGGCAAGTGGTAACAGCTTGTAAATCCAAGTTAGGTACTCACGACTCTTTGTACACTGCCTGCAAGTTCCCTTTAACTTCACAGTTCCTACTTAGGAAGGAGGAAACACATACTGAACGGGAATCCCTCACATATGGCCACAACCGAGCTCTTCCTCCCTACTCCAAAAGGGAAACAGCCCGCCCAGGACCCTCCCACAACCCCTCCTGTGTGTCCTCTCCTACCACCTCTGGCCTCAGATGAAATTAGATCTGGCCTCACAGTCCCACTGACTGCTCTTGCCAAGGTCTATGATGCCCAGTAGCTTCTTCTTGGCCCTCACTAGGTGACACCTCAGCACCCCACATTGATGACAACCCCTTCTGGGATCACTTCCCAGCTCACGGGCACAGGGTAGGATGTAGCCCTCCTGGGCCTATAGGACCCGCCTTGCCACTCCTCCATCCTGAGCCCACCACACTCTTCCCAGGCCTGCCCTGCCTGCCCCAGGTTCTGGCACCTCCCATTACTTTTGTCTGAAATCCTCTTCCTCCAAATCACCACATGGCCCATTCAGATCTCTGGTCAAAAGACATACCACATAGGTGGGGCTTATAGCTCAAGCGGCTAAGGTGCCAGCCACATACACTAGAGCTGGTGGGTTTGAATCCAGCCTGGGCCTGCCAAACAATGACAACTACAACCAAAAAAAAAGCCAGGCATTATGATGGGCACCTGTAGTCCCAGCTATTTGGGAGGCTGAGGCAAGAGAATTGCTTAAGCCCAAAAATTGGAAGTTGCTGGGAGTTGTGATGCCACAGCACTCTACCCAGGGTGATAGCTTGAGGCTCTGTCTCAAATAAAAAAAAAAAAAAAGACACACCACATAAAGATGGACCACATATGCCTACTGATCCCATAAGATTACAGAGGAGCTGGGCAGCACCTGTGGCTCAAAGGAGTAGGGGCACCAGCCCCATATGCCAGAGGTGGCAGGTTCAGACCCAGCCCCAGCCAAAAAATGCAAAAAAAAAAAAAATTACAGTGGAGCTGAAAAGTACCTACTGCTCAGTGATACTGTAGCTACTATTCACATGCTTGTAGTTACGCTGGTGTAAACAACCCACTTTGATGGGTTGTTTATGCTCCCACTTGTAAAGGAAACTTCAGCTGTGAAAGAGACACAGGCAGTCCCTATAGGTGTCCAGAGGAGGCGCTCCCATCACAGGGGAGCATGCCTCATGCCAGATGCTGCCCTGCAGACCTTCCAGTGGGACATGGTGTGGAACAGAGATGATGATCTTGGTGATCCTGACCTGTGTGGGCCTCAGGTAATGTGTATCTTAGTTGATAAAAAAAAAATTTTTTTTAATTAAAAACCTTGGGGCAGCACCTGTGGCTCAAGGAGTAGAGCACTAGCCTCATATACCAGAGGTGGCAGGTTCAAACCTGGCCCTGGCCAAAAAAATAAAAAAATAATTAAAAAATTAAAAAACTAAAAATTTGAAAAAGAGAAAAAAGCTTGGCTCGGTGCCTGTGGCTCAGCAGGCTAAGGCGCCAGTCATGTACACCTGAGCTGGCGGGTTCAAATCCAGCCCTGGCCCGCCAACCAACAATGACGGCTGCAACCAAAACATGGCCGAGTGTTGGGAGGCAGAGGCAAGAGACTCGCTTGAGCCCAGGAATTGGAGGTTGCTGTGAGCTGTGATGCCACAGCACTCTATCCAGGGTGACAGCTTGTGGCTCTGTCTAAAAAAAAAAAAAAAAAAAAAAGAAAAATACTCCAATGTGATAAATCTGAGCCTCTTCTTCTGGCACTGAAGTCTTTCTATAATCTGGCTGCAGTTTGCTTCTCCAGGCTCCTTTTCCACTTCTCTCCTTCCCTTTCCACACATCCCATTACACCTAAGATGACCTATTACTCATGTACGTGGTGCCCTTCTCATCTACATCCTTCAATCCCAGATGCTGAGCCTTCTAGCACATTATCAAATTCTATCCCATTTCCAGGCTCAGCAACAATGATAGCCCTTCTTGGAAAACTTTTCAAAGTCCCTGGACTGAGTCAAATCCAAGTTCATATCTAATCTTCATTCCTGCTTAACTGCATATTTGGTATAATTGCGAATTCTTAGAAAATGTCAGCATCTGTGTCTTGCCTAAAAATAAGATGGGGAGAATAATCCTAACCCATAGTGCTGATAGGAGGACAGGTTATGGCAAATGAGGAATGTTGGCATTAATCACATCCCTCGGTATATCAACAATTCCTTCCTTCCTGCAACAATGGCCATTTCTTCTACGTGTTTGTTTATAGAAATGGTGCAGGAACAACTGGAGAGCTACTGGGAAAAATAATTTCTCTAGTCTCATTCTTTACACCAACATAAACTCGAGGATGGATCGAAATCTTAAATGTAAAATATAAAACATTAGTAGCAACAAATGAAAGAAGAAAAGACAAGTGAACTTATTTATGTATTTGGAGTGAAGAAGGTCTTTCAGAGCAGGGTACAGTAAAATAACTAGAAGCCCAAATATGAAAATACTAATTAAAAATGCTCAATGTTCATGATACAATCTTGCTATTTTTTTTTTCAGGTGAGTGAATGTGTTTATTTAAATATTTATACATACATGGCCCTAGGAGCAGTGGATACACTTTCCCAAAGGTGTTTGCTTCCCTTAAGATATTGCACAATAAAAAATACTTAAATTGTGGCTCGGCGCCTGTAGTTCCAGCTACTTGGGAGGTGGAGGCAAGAGACTTGCTTGAGCCCAGGAATTGGAGGTTGCTGTGAGCTGTGATGCCACAGCACTCTATCCAGGGTGACAGCTTGAGGCTCTGTCTCAAAAAAAAAAAAAAAACAAAAACGAAACTTAAATTGTTAATTCTCAAAATCAGATTTCAAGGTTGTTTTTTTTTTAACTATATAACTTATACTATGTCAACAGCAAATCTTAACTAGAGTCACAGTGTCATCCAACATATAACAAGAGAAATCAGTTGGTAAGAATGTTGCTAAAGAAAGTCAAACACGGCTCTGTGCCTGTGGCTCAAGGGGCTAGGGCGCCAGCCACGTACACCTGAGCTGGTGGGTTTGAACCCAGCCTGGGCCCACCAAACAACAATAATGGCTGCAACCAAAAAATGGCTGGGCGTTGTGGCTGGCGCCTGTAGTCCCAGCTACTTGGGAGGCAGAGGCAGGAGACTCACTTGAGCTCAGGAGTTGGAGGTTGCTGTGAGCTGTGATGCCATAGCACTCTATCCAGGGTGACAACTTGAGGCTCTGTCTCAAAAACAAACAAACAAACAAAAAAAGAAAGTCAAACGGGGTGGCGCCTGTGGCTCAAAAGAGTAGGGTTCCAGTCCCTTATGCCGGAGGTGGTGGGTTCAAACCTAGCCCTGGCCAAAAAATGCAAAAAAAAAAAAAAAAAAAAAGAAAAAGAAAAAAGAAAGTCAAACAGAACTTTAAACTTGAATTATTTACATTTTTATCTTACAAAATGTAAAACTCCTTTCTTACCCAACTTAAAGTAATACAATTATATACCTCTTACTTAAACAAAATGATGTTTTGAGTATCAAACAGTAGATAGGATCTACTACTACAGTAGATAGGATCTTCATCTAACACAGACACTGTGTTAGCAACTTTTAAATGACACAGACTAGAGGAAAAGCTGCTCCTAAAGTTGTTTTTCTTTAATAAGTAAAGACAAATTTGGCACTAGACATTATCTAGACATAGTATGCATATTATTTAGATATTAATAGTAATATCTTCTTATTGTAGGTTAAATAATTCCTATTTGGAAGCAGCTCTTTGGAACAGTTTTTAGAGACATTTAATTCAACCATTATAGTCCTCTGAACTGCCTTAATTCAGGGGTCAATTTGAATTCTAGACTAAGGAATGATTATTACCCAAACCTGGAAACAATCACAAACAGTCCTAATATGCATAACCCCAATTTAACTCTGATACTGACTAAAAGCCATAACTCTAACCATTAAAAATAGCCATATTAACTAAAAGTCATAATTCTAACCATTAAAAATAGCCATATTAACACATCAACTCTATCCTATTTACAATACTTTATATAATAAATAACTTGCAGCAATAGTGACATTCCTAAGGAAATTTTCTTTTCCTTTGAGGAATATCACTTGTTAAGTTCATTCATCCTAAACCCATGAAATGCATATTTATACCATAAAAAAGTGAGATTTGAGAACATTTATATATTTTCCATTACGGCACAAGTTTCAAGGCCCCATCAGCACCATTAATGGAACATTTTTGTTTCCTCACATCGGTACAGAGAACTGTCAGAGTTGAGAAGGCTGAAAGGGGAGGGGAGCTGCTTCCTGATCTGAGGCCTGAAGACCCCAACTGAAGGGAGCCCCACGGTGCTGCCTGTTCCTGCTGGTGCCCCAGTTCAGGACGGAAAGCTTCTTGGAGATTCTCGTGGTTTTGCCAGTTTTGTCATTGTCCTCAATGGCCAAGCAGATCATGGAGTAAGTTTTCTGCATTCCCACCGAGTACATGACACACTTACCATGTGCCCACGGCAGGGCCAGGGCTCACCATGGACAACGTGGAGTCCAGGAGGTTCACAACCTTCATCTCGATCTCATCCTCGCCAAAGCTCTTCAGCAGTTTCATAAACCTCGCTCACCTTGAGCCACTTGCAATCCACGCCTCCTCGAATGGAAACAATGTAATCTCCCTCCTTGGCTCCCGCAGGCGCGGCAGAGCAGTCAGGGCCCAGGAAGTGGACCTGGACTGGGGCGTTCCCTCTCAAGGTGAACCCCAGGTCCCCTTCCTCTGCAGTGAAGGGAATGCTTCGAGGAGATGTCCACCTCTTGTTGGCCGAGAACACAGGTAAGGGGCCCAGCTTCTGGAAGAAGTCCGTTACTGTCACCTTGGAGAACTAAGGCGATGTAACTCCAACCTCTTGCTCAGTTTTAGACACCACACTGGGAGCGTCGGGCAGGCTGGGGAGGTCGTTCTCCTCCCCATCTGCGCTACTTGAGCCGGGAGCATTGGTGGGCCGCGGAGAACACGTCCCGCAGCCCCGATGCTGCCCGGCTTCTTGCACAGGCTGGACCCCGCAGAGACTTCTCGTGAAGGGCAATGTCCGTGCGCAGGTGGGACTTGCCCAGAGGTCGGTGCTGCTAATCTTTCTTCAGCGTGGCCCAGGGCATCAGCCCCTCTGGCAGGTGGTCACAGAGCTGGGACAGGCGCTTCTCCTGGTGGTCCTCGTCCGCACCTGGCTAATGAGGACAGTGGCAGCGAAGTAATTGGCCACTCCTACTTGGCCGGCTCCTGGCTCCGGGTGGTGCGCAGCTGCTGGTGGACCTCTCCCACCCTGGCAGCTTCCTGTGCCACCTTCACCAGAGTGGAATTCATTCCGGATCCCATGAAGGCTGATTTTCTCAAACACGCTTTCTTGGGCTTGTGCCCGCCTCATTTTGATGAGCACACTGAGCATGGTGGGGCTCATGTCGTCACTTGGGGGATGGGTAACAATCTCTTTCAGATAGTTTAAAACACCTGCAGCTCTCTGGAAGGCATCCAAGGCGCTCTCCAGCCCAGCTTGGGTCTTCTGATTGCACCGAGTCCCGATCTGGGTGTACAGGGCACTGATATTGAACAGGACCCTGGCCTTGTCTAGAAGCAAGTTCTGCTGGCTGACTGGAACCCCAGTGAGGGAGTCATACCAGGTGAACGAGAGGCCCGTCTGCCGCGGGGTCGGGAAGAAGCGGCTCTCCACAAAGCCCCGCTGGAGGAAGTCGGTCACGAGCAGTTCAACCCCGGCCTGGCCCTGGCTGGGCGTCTGACAAGCTTGTCTCAGATCCCTGAGATCTGCAATTTCATCTTCACATAAATAGCTGCTTCGCCGTAATGCTCCAGGGTAAAATCCTTGAGGACGACTGAGAAGTCCACATCTTCTGTTTCCTTCAGTCCAAGAGGAATCAGGAATGGTAAATGCCTCCTCTGCGCTCCGATAGGCGCCCTCCGAGAGGTTCAGCCCCTCCAGCTCCTCCCTGAGCATCTGCAGGTCGGAGTTGACCAAGCTCAGCTCCAACCGCACTTGCTCCCGCACCTTCTGGCTGGTGGCTACTTTCAGAAGGTTTTCAGCACCCGTCCCCATCCGCACGGCTTTCAGGATCCGCTCTCTGGTTCTGCAGTTTGTTCAAGGGGGTCATAACCCTTCCGAAATTGCCGTTGCTCTCCTTCTCCAGCGGCTGGTGGGGGTACGGGGGAGGGCGCGGGCATCAGCGCATCAGTCATGCTGGGCAGCGCGGGCGTGGAGCTCAGACTTTCTTTTTTTTTTTTTAGAGACAGAGTCTCACTTTGTCACCCTCAGTAGAGCACTGTGGCGTCACAGCTCACAGCAACTTCCAGCTCCTGGGCTTAGGCAATTCTCTTGCCTCAGCCTCCCGAGTAGCTGAGACTACAGGTGCCCGCCACAACCCAGTGATTTTTTGTTGCAGTTTGGCCAGGGCCGGGTTTGAACCTGCCTCCCTTGGTATATGGGGCCGGCACCCAACCCACTGAGCTACAGGCGCTGCCCACAATCTTGCTATGTTAAAAAGTGTTCCATTTTTCCACAAAACGAATAGAAAAAGAAATTAAATTATATTAAACCAAGAAAATAGTTTTGCAACATATACTATGAAGGGCTAGCTTTCTGATTCTACAAAGATCTCTTACAAACCAGTTAAAAATGCCAACAACTCCAATTAAAAAAAAAGTCATTTGATCAAGTAGTGAATATACTTAAATAATAACAATGAAATAATAAATTTTGCTTATAAAGAAATGTAAAGTAAAGCAAAGAGATACCGTTTTCTAAACTTATTGGACTAGGAAATATTAAGAAAAAAGAATAGTAAGTCGTGGTAACAGTATAAGGATATATGCTCTTTTATAATCTGCTTTGAAGAGATGCAAATTGGTGCTACCTCTGTTAGCAATATTTACCAAAATAAAAAATGTACACATTCCATTGACTTACCACTTGCACTGCTAAAAATTGAGCTTAGAAATTCAAGATCTGTATACAAATAAGCTAATTACAAGATCTATTATAATAAAAAAATAAAAATATTCTCATTTGTCACTTAATAACTGATAAATGGAGCCTTGACACCAGAAAAACACAAACTGTGTTATTATTTTAAAAGAGTGGTATTCACAAGGACATTTCTAAGAAATGTTACCTGAGAAAAAAGTATAAAAGGAATGATTCCACTTGCATAAATGAAAAGTGGGGGAGGTGGAGTGTATGTTGGTACATACCTAAGAAACCGAGAAGTAGTATTGGGAAAGGAACTGGGTGGGGAAGAAAGGGACATTTAGAATAGAGCAGTATTTTTTATTTTATCTTTTTCCAACCCCTTGAAAGATTATAATTGTGTCTCTTAATCATTTTTCTTTTTTTCTTAAAGACATTCCTTCAGTAGAGTTTGCCCTCCAAAGGCATGATGTGATATGAAATCCCAACAGAAGGGACTTTGTTCACTTCTGGTCTGGCCCACAAACAATAATAGAAAGTTCACAATCATGTTCCTTTGTGCCAAAGGCCATGGCAAGTTTTCTGGCTGCACAGTCCATTTTTACATTCCAAAAAACATCATCAGCTATAGCGTAAGAATGCTTGCTGACTGGTATGTTATTTTCCCCTAATTTAATGACGTGCATAGCAGTTGGGATCCATCTAACTTTGTACAAGGCAGCAGATACATTAGGAAATTCTTAGTTCCATTCTCTTGTTCCCTGGCCTCAAAGGCAGTACCATTGTTATTTGTAGAATGGAAGAATGGATGATGAAGAAATGTAAGGATGGAAGAAGGAATAAAAGGCTTGAGGGAGCCCCTGATCAGATAAGCTGATTCTTTTCACTCCCTGGTCCTTGGGACCACATCATCATTTTCCAAGTGACTAAACGCAAGCAAACCGACTGAGGCTGAAACTACGCTTTTAGAAGGCCCTCTGCCACCTACTTTGTCCAGCCTTTCTCTTAGTTTCTGGAACCTGCTTCTAAAAATTCCAAGTCTTCCTCCAAAGCCCTGATTTCTCACATCCCAATATACGCACTTCTCTAATTTCCTATCTTTCGTGCTGAGCACAGCATTTGACAAGAAATTCTGTTCTTTTATTCCCTTTTTGACTAATTTTTGGCTTATACAACCCAGCATTTTCTTCACTGTTAGCTTCTTTCCATAAATATATTGAGTGCCTGGGTACCGGGCCCCACTCTAGGGTTTGGACCTGGTCTTCCTAACTTTAACTATATATCTTACACTTTATGTACATGGCACACAGATCATCTACTGTCAGCTAGGAGACCCAGAGAGACAAAGAGAGTCATTCCATATGGCTCATTTGAGCACTAAATACAATTTATTAATAGATGTAATAAAATACAATGTATTATTATATGGGATTTGAAACATTTTTTAGAATAAAGAGCTTAGAACCACTGGTGATGGATAAAAATAAAATACATAGAACTTTGACAGGGGCCACTTACACTGTTACTGAATTAAGAGAGGGAGACGTAGCCATAAGAATAATTTGTGCTATTTCAACCCCACCCTCACAAGTCATCCAAAAATGTCACATAATATTTACCTGTAGCATTAACACCTTAAGAATCAGTACCACATATTATTTTTTGAAGTGAAAACTGAAAATATTGCTTTAGATAGAGGCTACTTACTACCTACATAATCATGTTTACAAATGAAATCTATTTTATAATATGAAAGTCTCTTTGAGCTTATTAGTTGCTAAAAATTAAATGTTTTCAAACTTGGCGTGGCACCTGTGGCTCAAAGGCGCCAGCCACATATACCTGAGCTGGCAGGTTTGAATCTAGCCCAGGCCCGCCAAACAACAATGATGGCTGCAACCAAAAAATGGCCGGGTGTTGTGGTGGGTGCCTGTAATCCTACTTGGGAGGCAGAGGCAGGAGACTCGCTTGAGCCAAGGAATTAGAGGTTGCTGTGAGCTGTGATGCCACGGCACTCTATCCAGGGTGACAGTTTGAGGCTCTGTCTTAAAAAAATTTAAAAAAGTTTTCAAACTTACAAACAATGGAAAAATTGCAGGTCTCACTCTGGCTGACTACCCTACCTATAACTGTTAGGAGTCATTTGTACCACTGCCTTGGGGCTTATTAGGACTTTTTATTACCACTTACTTCATATAGGTGAAGAATGTGCTGAGCGGCTCCAAGGAATGATTCCGGAAATAGTCAAATTCTCTGCATAACCTTTTTCTCATCTCAGTGTCAATTTTGGAAACAGTAAGAGGATTTGTTTGATTAGCCAAGAAGTTGCCATAATCCGTGGTCTGGAGATGAATTTTCAGATCTGTAATAAAATAAAACCCCAAATTAGGTTAAATTTTGAGGATAGATGAGTAACTTTTCCAACATTAACTGAATTCATAGTCACTTTTATGGTACATACATAACTTATCTTAGGAGGCTTTAACATAAGGTCTATATAGGATCTAGATGTCAATCTGGATTTCTAAGGCAATGAAAACTTCAATGAATATTTCAGCACACCACAAGATTTTCAGTTACCTAAGAAATTTGATTTTATTTAGTGGAGCTTAAAAAAAATAACAAATGGTAGTCCAGAAATGGCAAATAGGTTTTACCTGACCTAGTTTTAGTCATTTGGATATATCGATTTGGGAAATCATTGAGGATACTAAGGCTCTATCCCAATTTATGAAAGGAGAAATTTATTAGTAATAACTTTTCTGGGTCTGAGGGTAATGGTCAGCCAACACTGCTATATTTCAACATCCTTCTATTACAGGTAAAGAAACTGGAAGCTCAGTGGAACTTACCAGTGGAATTATATAATTGTTGAGTTTGTACTGGGAGATGAGTCTCTTTATTTTTAAAATCCAACATCCTTTCCAGCAGACTGTGCCATGCAACCTTTAAATGTCAGTTTTGGTTTTGGTTGCCCGACAGTTGGGTTGAATTGAATGCCAGCTTCATCTATGGTCACTTCCTCCTGAATAAACCACGTGTGTTCTGGCATCCATACTTCTGTTAGTGCTGACACAACTCCAATCTCTTAAATTTCTCCTCAATTCTCTCCAATCTCTTTTCAAGTTTGCTCATTATAATGTATCCTTCGATATCTAGTTATAACATTAAAATAATGTTACCAGTGATTGAGTGCTTATTATGTACCTGGTATTGTACTAAGCTTGTATTAATACTCATGGCAATCTTAATTAGGTAGGAATGATTTTTATGCCCTGGTACAGATAAGAGCAATAAAACTCAGAGAGGTTGATAATTTGCTCAAGATTGGGCAGTGCCTGTGTCTCACAGAAGTAGGGTGCCGGCTCCATATACTGGAGGTGGTGGGTTCAAACTTGGCCTGGCCAAAAAATAATAATATTAATAGTAATAATAATAATGATAATTTGCTCAAGATCATATAGATAAAACTGCATTTCTAAGTCAGGGTTATCTGACTTCAAAGTTACTTACAACCTTCTTTTATTGCCAACCAGTTCAATTAAATTATTACTTGCACTTACAGCCTTTGATCTCACCTGAATTTCAAAGTACTTTTTTTTCTGTCAAGACACAGTCTCACTTTGTCACCCTCACAGCTCACAGCAACCTCCAGCTCTTGGGCTTAGGCGATTCTCTTGCCTCAGCTTCACAAGTATCTGGGACCACAGGCTTCCGCCACAACACCTGGCTATTTTTTTTGTTGCAGTTTGGCTGCAGCTGGGTTTGAACCTGCCACCCTCAGTATATGGGGCCTGCACCCCACTCACTGAGCCACAGGTGCCACCCAACAAAGTACTTTGATAATATCTCCAGCATGACACATATTACAGGATACTACAGTGTGTTCCCAAAGTTGCCCATAAAGTCCCATCACACAGGAAAATAGAAAATTGTAGCTAAATGCACCTTTATTTGCAAAATATTCATTACAATGTTTCATGAAGAAGCGACCAAAACATAAAGAAAATTTTATAGACTCCATGCCTGTGGCTCAATGGGCTAAGGCGCCATCCACGTACACCTGAGCTGGCGGGTTCGAATCTAGCCTGGACCAGCCAAACAACAATGACGGCTGCAACCAAAAAATGGCCGGGCGTTGTGGCGGGTGCCTGTAGTCCCAGCTACTTGGGAGGCAGAGGCAAGAGACTGGCTTGAGCCCAGGAATTGGAGGTTGCTGTGAGCTGTGATGACACAGCACTCTATCCAGGGTGACAGCTTGAGGCTCTGTCTCAAAAAAAAAAAAAAAAAAGAAAAGAAAAAAAAATTTGTAAATATTTTATAATTTTGTAATGGATATTTTGTAAATAAAGATACATTTAGCTACAATTTCCTATTTTTCTTTCTAGTGCAACTTTATGGGCAACTTTTGGGACACACTGTAAATGGTCTTGAGTATGTTAACCCCAAAAGGAAGTTACACTATCTCTGTATAAATGTAACATTCAAACATTTGTTAAGTATATAGTATGTACTGTCACCTGCAGGAGACCCAAAGATAGACCAGACATATTATTTTTTGTTTTGTTTTGTTTTTGAGACAGAGTTTCACTGGGTCACTCTGGGGAGAGTGCCCTGGTGTCATGCCTCACAGCAACCTCAAACTCTTGGGCTTTGGCGATTCTCTTGCTTCAGCCTGCCAAGTAGCTGGGACTATAGGCACCTGCCACAATGCTTGGCTAGTTTTAGAGATGAGGTCTGGGCAATCCACCCACCCGGCTTCCCAGAGTGCTAGGATTACAGGTGTCAGCCACCACTCCTGGCCTCAATATGATGTCTTAAAATATATATACATTGTGGTGTGGACTGAAATTAAGGCTGTTGAGGCAGAAATAATTTGATAGCTATTTATTTGAAGCCAAATGTGAAAATAGACCTGGGAAAACACACACACACACAATGTTGGGTATGTTCTAGAATCTGCTACAAACTGAAAGGCTTCTATGAGAAAGATTACAATCATTGGCCGCAGGTACGAACATATAGGCTAAAACGTGGTACCTGCAAGATGGTCAGTAAAGCTTCACTATTTAGAAACAAATCCATGTTCTTTTCAGTGTCAGTTATGGGTTAATTAGTACATCAACAAATTGAGGAATACAAGATAAGATTCTCTTCTCAGGTACAGGATATAAGCCAGCAATGGTAAGACCTTTTCAAGACGTTTAATTTGAAAGCCTGCCAGATGTGACCAGTAGTCATGGAATGGCTCAATCAACAGGATTAACATCTGCATCACCTGACATCCTCACTTTACAGCAAAATCTACTCTCAAAGGAGTAGGGCACTGGCCCCATATGCCGGAGGTGGTGGGTTCAAACCCAGCCCTGGACAAAAACTGAAAAAAAAATTTTTACTCTCACTTGTCTTTCAGCCTGGCTTATTTCACTTAACATTATGTCCCCCAGGTTCATTGCTGTTGTCGCAAATGACAGGATTTCCTTCTTTTTAAAGGATGAATAGTGTTTCTTTGTGTATTTACATCACATTTTCTTTGTCTGTTTATCCACGGATGGACATTTTGGTTGATTTTACCTCTTGACTATTGTGAATAATTTTGCAATAAATATAGGAGTGCAGATACCTCTTTAACATATTGATTTCACTTCCTTTCCCAGTAGTGGGATTGCTGGATCATATGCAAGTTCTATTTTTAATTTCCTTTTCTCCCACTTAATGCTTCAACAGCACTGAACTGCTTTGAGCTTCTTGCACACATCATCTCTGTGCAGATTCGTGAAGTGCTTTTGGCACTCTTCCTTTTCCTTCCCTCTAGCTAGCACATTGGGCTCCTCTCTGGGCTTTATCTCCTTCAAGAAACTTACCTAAATTTATTGCTCCTATCCCTCTGGACTTGGGTCTTATTTTCTATGTTTCCATCCATCAGGACTTATCTTTATGGCCAAGCTTAGCACACTGTTTGGATCACCTGTTTGTGGTTGCCTGCTCCCCCACCAGATTGCCATTTTCCTTGAGGTTGAGGGATATGTTAATATTTTGTCTGGGTCAGATGCAGTGACTCATGCCTGTAATCCTGGCATGCTGGAAGGCTGAGGCAGGTGGATTGCTTGAGTTCATGAGTTTGAGACCAGCCTGAGCAAGAGCAAGACCCCATCTCTAAAAAATAGCTGGTGTTGTGGTGGGCGCCTATCTTTCTAGCTACTTGGGAGGCTGAGGCAATAGGAATGCTTAAGCCCAAAAGTTTGAGGTTGCTGTGTGACGCCACTGTACTCTATTGAGGGTGACAAAGTGAGACTCTGTCTCAAAAAAAAAAAAAGACATCATATTGTATTTTATTGTAATTTTTATTCATAAATTTTAAAAAAGGTGGTAGAAAAGGAGAAGTAAGAATGGAAGCCAGAGAAATATGCAGGGTTGTCCCAGGGAGGGTTTAGTATGACATTTTTATCCTGAGGATAACAGGAGAGCATTGTGGTCTATGAACCGACCACTCATAGATCTGGGTAGGGTGGATATACACTTAGGTACCATGTGGTTCTTGGTGGCTGAGACTCAAGAGCACAGGCATTCTTCTTCAGTGCCTGGAGTAGATTCTACATCAGAAATGCTGTTTACCTGGACTGCAGAATTTATTTGCTCAATTACTTATTTAATTAATTTAAAACAATTATATTTTGTTGCCATGCCTTTTTTGGCTTTTATTTTGGCAGTATAGATTTGTATGCGATTTGACAGTTTGCATTCTCAGCACCAAGGAATATTTGCCAACAGAAGTGACACAAATGGTATTTCTTTAAAAACCATGATATTTTGCTCATGTGACATATGTTTCTTTTAAGCTTAAATAACTCTCAAACCTTTTGGCTGCCAGGAAAATTCTGAAATTAAATGTCTCCAGTATTTCACATCCTGTAGGAATCTTATAATACTATAGTTGGTGAAGAAGCAAATGGAATAGAAAGAACTCTACTTTCCCAGCACCAAAATGATCCCAGAAATACTGGCATTCAGGCCTGTTGCAGTGGCTCAGGCCTATAATTGTAGCACTCTGGGAGGCCGAGGCAGGTGGATTGCTTGAGTTCAGGAGTTCAAGACCAGCCTGAGCAAGACCGAGACCCCATCTCTACAAAAGATAGAAAATTACCTATAGTCCCAGATACTTGGGAAGCTGAAGTAAAAGGATCTGCTGAGCTCAAGAGGTGGAGGTTGCTATGTGCTAGAAATACTTGCATTTAAATTCTAAGAAAATCTCAGGATCTGAAATGTTTTCTCTGAGATGATGATAGACTGCTATAATAATAGTTTTAAGGTTTTATTATTTTCATAATGGGCTCACTTCATTTTCCCCCCCTGCATTTCCCCAAATGCTCATCTTATCTGAATAAGTATGTGAGTAGTGGGACTTTATGGTCAAATAAATTTCCAATAAACTAATTTCTTACCGTATAGAAACTGAAAGCCTTTAATATACCAATTTAAACATTTTCTTTGAACAGTGTATGGTAAGAACCTCCCAAGCCACAAAAAAACAAGGAGCCTCCCACAGAGCACACTTGGGAAATAATATTACTTTTTATTACTATCCAATGAGGTACTGGTGTTTTCTTCTTCTTCTTCTTTTTTTTTTTTCAAATGACTTAGATTTAATCATTGGAAGCAAACTAAATGGAAACCTTACAATAGAGAAGAATTACATGTCAGTGCTTTTTGCAAACGGAGTTGGGACAGAAAGGGACTGGGGACTGCCCCTCAACCTGATCCCTTCCAAACAAAGATGTCCACAGTGTTCCTGGCACTCTGGCTCAGGAAAGGGGGAGACTTTGCTGGTTTTGTGCGTTGAGGTCACTTCCCCCAGCACTCATTCCTGACCAGCATCAGGAGCCCCACCTTGCCGGCTCTGGTCATCGCCCTTCTTTTTGTGGCCTGAGACGATGTCATCAATCCGTAGTAGCAGAACTGCCGTCTCTACTGCTGTCTTATATGTCTGTAGCTTCATAGCCAATGGCTCCCATATGCCCAGTTCTTCATGTCCACCAAAGTTCCGGTCTCACCATTTACGCCCCAGGTCTCACAGTTCTCTTGGGTATGCTTGGCCCAAAGGGAGGTAAGTAGACGGATGGTGCTAGCTCCGCAGTTCTGGATCAGGGTACTGGGGATGACCTCTAGCGCCTGTGCAACAGCCCTATATGGCCACTGTTCCACACCAGTCATGGCCTTAGATTTCTCTGTCAAGGCATGGGCCACAGCCATCTCTGAGGCTCCACGCCCTGGCACCAGCTGAGAGTCCAGGAGAACGTTGCGACACACTTGCATGGCGTCCTGAAGGTTGCGTTCTACTTCCGAAAGAATTTCTTTGTTTGCCCCCCGGAGGAGAATGGTGCAGGCCTTGGGGTCTTTGCACTCCATGATGAACGTAAAGTACTCATCTCCAATTTTCTTGATTTCCAACAGGCCTGCTCCTGTT
Organism: Arctocebus calabarensis; assembly: GCA_963573935.1. NCBI lineage: Eukaryota > Metazoa > Chordata > Mammalia > Primates > Lorisidae > Arctocebus > Arctocebus calabarensis. The sequence goes on from CAUYON010149095.1 coordinate 19,357, forward strand.
CCAACATCATCCTCTCTCAGTTCCTCTGGTCGGCTGACTATCTGGGCCCCACAGGCTCTAGCAATGCGATTATTGTCTGTCTTCCGGACACTGTGGATGGCTGTAATATTGGCCCGCATGAGGTAGTGCTGAGCTAAATTTGAGATGCCCTTTTCTGTGATGACCACATCGGGCTTTAGCTGGATAATGTCCTCACAGAGCAGCTGGATATACTCTTCTTCCATCTGGAGGATTCGGGTAAAGTCTTCCTCTCGTGTAATCTCAATGTCAGTCTGGCTTTCCCCTTTCTTGTACTCCAGAGAAGAATCCAGCAGCACAATCCGAGGGTTCTTGATGTAGCGCCACATTCATGGATGGGTCACAGCCTTGTTAATCATGACTCCATGTAAGACATGTGAGTCTTCAATGATACCCCCGGGTATCTTTTCCACCCTTGCATATTTTTTGATGTCAATCTCCTTCCGACCATTCTCCTCATACTGTACGGTCTTGACAGCATCCAGGGCAATGTTGCAAGCCAAAGAGGACCACCGGCTGACGGCTTTGGTAGTAATGGAGCTGTTGATGATGTTTAGCATGACATCATGGTTATTGATGTCAATGGGGGTACTGATTTTCTTTAGAGTGCTGATCATATCATCCAATGCTTTGCGGTAAGCACTGATCACCACTGTTGGGTGCATCTGCTATTCTAGGAAATGCTCAACCACAGATAACATTTCCCCCGCAAGAATAATTACTGATGTGGTCCCATCTCCAACTTCTTCATCTTGTGTCCGGCTAATTTCAATCATTGACTTGGCTGCTGGATGCTGGACTTGAATCTTGGCAGGGGAGAGGGAAGCAGATCACCACTGAATAAACACTATTCAAAGATCTCTTAACTTATTCTGCTTGGCCCTAACTCACAAGCTTCTTGCTTCCATACCCATTTCATTTCCTTCTTGAAGACAGAACAGTATCTTTTATTTACTAGAAGCACCACTGTGGTTGAACTGTGTCCTTCCCAAAAAATATGATGAAGTCCCAATCCCCCAAACCTATGAATTTGAGCTTATTTGGCAATAAGATCTCTACAGATGCAATTAAGTCAAGATAAGGTTGTGATGCATTATCACACCCCAAGTTTAATCATTCATAATATGTGACACACCATGAGAATGCCGTAAGAAGACTGAGGCAGAGACTGAATTTATGCCAAGGATGGGCAACAACCAGCAGAAACTAGAAAAGGCAAAGCAGGATTCTTTCCTCAGCCTTTAGAAGGAGCATAGCCCTACTGACATCTTGATTTCAGACTTCTAGTTTCATTCTACAAGATGAAACTTCTATTGTTCTAAGCCTAACCAGTTTGCGGTAATTTGTTACAGTAACACTTAGAAATTAATCACCATTTACATATACCTTAATAGGTCTTTTGTATGTATAAAAGTGTTAGAAAGCAAATGAAAAACAAAATCATACCTCTCGAAGAATGGCATTGCCATCATTGGTCATCACAATGCCTCCCATTGGGTCCAAAAGCATCTATGACAAAAGCAAAAATTGTACTTAGAGTGACTTAGATAATAGAAAGGAAAATTTGTAGTCTAAGAGGTTTTTTTTGAGACAGACCCTCAAGATGTTGCCCTGGGTAGAGTGCCGTGGCATCACAGCTCACAGCAACCTCCAACTCCTGACCTTAAGTGATTCTTCTGCCTCCGCCTCCCAAGTAGCTGGGACTACAGGTGCCCACTGCAATGCCCGGCTATTTTTTGGTTGTAGCCGTCATTGTTGTTTGGCAGGCTGGGCTAGATTCAAACCTGCCAGCTCAGGTGTATATGGCTAGCACCTTATCTGCTTGAGCCACAGATGCTGAGCCAGTCTAAAAGGTTTTTTTTGCAGTTTTTTGGCCAGGGCTGGGCTTGAACCCAGCTGGCGCCCTACTCCTTTGAGCCACGGGCGCCACCCCATTGTTTTGTTTTTTTTTTTTTAATGATGCTAAGAGTTTTAATTCTGTTCTCTTCTAAATATTGGAGAATTATGTTGCCCAGTCTAAGAGTTTTAATAAGAGCTAAGCCTACCTTCATCATGGACTTGGGTCCCAAACATGTTCGGATGATATCTGCAATAGTCTAATGGAAAGAAAAGATAAAATGCTGGAGAGTTAGGTAAAAGGTTGTAGAGCCAATGTTTTAACAACGACACCTCTAAAGTAGGGTTGGATATAGCATACCATGTGGCTAGCTCCTGTTTTTTGTTCCCCTCCATTCCCTGCCCAGCTTGAGAAAGACTGCAGGATATCTACATGAAGAAATGACTTTTCACAATAAAAGAGGGGACAATGCCTCCCAGAGCTTCAGTTTCCCAGCAGTCCAAATTACTAGAATTCTTGGTCTTAGTAAGTCTTGCCATGACAGTGGCCTCAGTAGCCTCCACACCACTGTAAATCAGGTATTAGGCTATTTCAATTTCACTATTTCTTTCTTTCTTTTTTTTAAATATTTATTTTATTTTTATTTTTTTTGTAGAGACAGAGTCTTAATTTATTGCCCTTGGTAGAGTGCTGTGGCGTCACACAGCTCACAGTAACCTCCAACTCCTGGGCTCAGGGGATTCTCTTGCCTCAGACTCCTGAGTAGCTGAGACTACAGGCACCCGCCACAATGCCCGGCTATCTTTCTATTTTGCAGTTTGGCCGAAGCCGGGTTTGAACTCGCCACCTTCGGTATATGGGACAGGTGCCCTACTCAGTGAGTCACAGGTGCCTCCCTCAATTTCACTATTTCATTCAAAAGACATTTACTAAGTACTATCCAGGACCTGTGGTGGGCCCCAGGAATACAAAAGAAAATTAGAACAGTTGTTCCTCTCAAATAACTCAGTCCAACACAGGAGACAAACACAGAGTATTATAAATCAATAAGTACATAGCAATAGTTATGTGTAGGCTAATATGAGATTATTAATCCTCTGAGGGGGAGAGTTTCTTTCCCCCATCACCACCATCACAAAAATGTCATAAAAGAAGTCAACTTTTCCTCTGCCTAATTTCACCTTCTAAATATACTCTACATGCATGGGAAGAACAGCTATGACCAAATAGAGATATAGAAGGGAAGACAATTGGAGGCAAACTACATAGATGCTTAGAAGATATACCTTAGCAGCATTGATGTTTCCAGACTGAACTTTTCTTCCAGATTCACGCTTTGTGTTCTGGCCTAAAACAGATTAAAAAAAAAAAAGGTTAACATAGCCTAGGACTGCCCCGTTGTATACAAACTATTCCCTGGCCTTTGAAAATGTTTTATTAAATAGTTTAACATAGTTGGCTCGGCGCCTGTGTCTCAACGGGCTAAGGCGCCAGCCATGTACACCTGAGCTGGCGGGTTCGAATCCAGCCCGGGCCCGCCAAACAACAATGACGGCTGCAACCAAAAAATGGCCGGGCGTTGTGGTGGGCGCCTGTAGTCCCAGCTACTAGGGAGGCAGAGGCAAGAGACTCGCTTGAGCCCAGGAATTGGAGGTTGGTGTGAGCTGTGGTGTCACAGCGCTCTA
>CAUYON010149096.1:0-26890 GCA_963573935.1 Arctocebus calabarensis
GGGACCAGATGGCTTCACGTCAGAATTCTACCAAACCTTTAAAGAAGAACTAGTACCTATATTACTAAACCTCTTCCAAAATATAGAAAAAGAAGGAATATTACCCAACACATTCTGTGAAGCTAACATCACCTTGATCCCTAAACCAAGGAAAGAACCAAGAAGAAAAGAAAATTACAGACCAATATCACTAATGAATATTGATGCAAAAATATTCAACAAGATCCTAACAAATAGAATCCAACAACACATCAAACAAATTATACACCATGACCAAGTGGGCTTTATCCCAGGGTCTCAAAGTTGGTTCAATATATGTAAATCCATAAATGTAATTCAGCACATAAACAAATTAAAAACTAAAGACCATATGATTCTCTCAATTGATGCAGAAAAACCTTTTTACAATATCCAGCATCCCTTCATGATCAGAACATTTTAAAAAAATGGTATAGAAGGAAAATTTCTTAAACTGATAGAGGCCATCTACAGCAAACCCACAGCCAATATCATATTGAATGGAATTCAATTGAAATCATTTCCACTTAGATCAGGAACCAGACAAGGTTGCCCATTGTCTCCACTACTCTTCATCATCATAATGGAAGTTTTAGCCATTGCAATCAGGGAAGAAAAGGCGATCAAGGGTATCCACATAGGGACAGAAAAGATCAAACTTTCACTCTTTGCAGATGATATGATTGTGTATCTGGAAAACACAAGGGATTCTACGACAAAACTTTTAGAAGTGATCAAGGAATACAGCAATGTCTCAGGCTACAAAATCAACACCCATAAATCTGTAGCTTTTATATATACCAACAAAAGCCAAGCTGAAAAAAACAGTCAAGGACTCTATTCCTTTCAGAGTAGTGCCAAAGAAGATGAAATATTTGAGAGTTTACCTAACAAAGGATGTGAAAGATCTCTATAAAGAGAACTACGAAACTTTAAGAAAAGAAATAGCTGAAAATGTTAACAAATGGAAAAATACACCATGCTCATGGCTGGGAAGAATCAATATTGTTAAAATATCTATACTACCCAAAGCAATATAAAATTTTAATGCAATTCCTATCAAAGGTCCATTGTCCTATTTTAAAGATCTCTAAAAAATAATACTTTGTTTTATATGGAATCAGAAAAAATCTCGAATATCCAAGACATAACTCAGAAATAAAAACAAAGCAGGAAAAATCACACTACCAGACCTGAGACTCTGCTATAAATCAATAGTGATCAAAACAGCATGGTACTGGCACAAAAACAGAGAGGTACATGTTTGGAACAGAATAGAGAACCAAGAGATGAATCCAGCTACTTACTGTTACTTGATCTTTGACAAGCCAACTAAAAACATTCAGTGGGGGAAAAGACTCCCTATTTAACAAATGGTGCTGGTTGAACTGGCTGGTGACACGTAGAAGACTAAAACTGGACCCACACTATTAACTAAAGTAGACTCTCACAGGATTAAAGATTTAAACATAAGACATGAAACTATCAAAATATTAGAAGTACGGGGGAGACTTTTGAAGGAATTGGCCTGGGTGAATATTTTATGAGGAGGACTCCCCAGACAATTGAAGAAGTATCAAAAATATACTACTGGGACCTGATCGAACTAAAAATCTTCTGTACAGCTAAGAACATAGTAAGTATTGCAAACAGACAGCCCTCAGAATGGGAGAAAATATTTGCAAGTTATGCCTCCAACAAACGTTTAATAACCAGAATACACAGAGAACTGAAATGTATTAGCAAGAAAAAAACAAGTGATCCCATCACAGGGTGGGCAAAGGACTTGAAGAGAATCTTCTCCAAAGAAGATAGGTACACAGTCTACAGACACATGAAAAAATGCTCACCATCCATAATCATCAGAGAAATGCAAATCAAAACTACTCTGAGATATCACCTAACCCCAGTAAGATTAGCCCACATGACAAAACCCCAAAACCAGAGATGTTGGCATAGAAGTGGAGAAAAGGGAACACTTCTACACTAATGGTGGGAATGCACACTAATACTTTCCTTTTGGAAAGATGTTTGGAGAGTACTTTGAGATCTAAAAATAGATCTTCCATTTGACCTTATAATTTCTTTACTAGGTATATATCCAGAAGACCAAAAATCACACTACAAGAAAGACATTTGTACCAGAATGTTTATTGCTGCCCAATTCATAATTTCTAGGTCATGGAAGAAGCCCAAGTGCCCATCAACCCACGAATAGATTAATAAATTATGGTACATGTACATTGTGGAATATTATGCAGCCTTATAGAAAGATGGAGACTTTACCTCCATGTTTACATGGATGGAGCTGGAACTTAGTCTTCTTAGCAAAGTATGTCAAGAATGGAAGAAAAGAAAAATTATCCAATGTACTCAGCCCTACTATGAAGCTAATTTAAAGGTCTTATATGAAGGCTACAACCCAACTATAGCACAAGAATATGGGAAGGGTGGGGAGGGGGTAAGTTGGAGTGGAAGGAGGGTAATTGGTGGGGACACACCTATGATGCATCTTAGAAGGTACAGGCAAAGCTTACTAAATGCAGAATACAAATGTCTGCATACAATAACTAAGAAAATACCATAATCATATGTTAACCAGTTTGATGAAAACATTTCAGATTGTATATTAAACCAGCACATTGTACCCCTTGATTGCACTAATGTATGCAGCTATGATTTAATAAAAAAAAATTATAATAACAAAGTGTATTATTTTTCTGGTATTCATATTTCATGTATTTGTAAGCATTTGTAAGTTTTTAATTTGTTGCAATTCTTGTCTTACTCCAAATAAATATTCACCTAAGTAAAAAAAAAACAAAGACAAAAATGACCAAAGATTTTGACACATTGAGATAAGAAGCTGCAGCTCTCAAAGATCTGAGAAATACAGTAAAACCCCTCAGTAACAGAATGAAACAAGCAGAAGAAAGGATTTCTGACATGGAAGACTAAGCTTTTGAATGCTCCCAAACTTCCTAAAAGGAAGAGAAATGGAAGACAAAACAGATCACTTCCTCAGAGAGCTCTGGGATAATTCAAAGAAAACCAATATTTGCCTCAGAGGGATCTCAAAAGTGATGAAGTGGCTTCACAAGGCACAGAGTCTCTTCTTCATGAGATTCTGAAAGAGAACTTTCCAGACATGCCAAGAGCTTCTGAAATTCAGGTATGAGACAGTTTCAGAACTCCAACACGACCCAACCTGAATAAGACATCTCCCAGACACATCATAACCAATTTCACTAAAGTTAACATAAAGGAGAAAATTCTGAAAGCTGAAAGACATAAGAAAACCATTACCTACAAAGGGAAGAACATTAGAATAGCTGCAGATCTCTCTGCTGAAACCTTTCAAGCTAGAAAAGAAAGGTCATCGACTTTTAATCTCCTAAAAAAAAATAATTTTCAACCCAGGATCCTGTATCCAGCTAAAGTGAGGTTCATTTATGATGGAGAAATTAAATACATTAATGACATCCACATGTTGAAGAAATTTGCCATAACTAAACCAGCTCTCCAGGATATTCTCAGACCTATCCTTGATAATGACCAGTGTAATCCTCCACCACAAAAGTAAACCCACTTAGAAATTTTTGATCAAATTCCAATTTCCACAGTCATGAAAGAATTCAAAATGTCTACTACACTTTCAAAAGGCTTATCAATAGTCTCAATTAATGTGAATGGGTTAAATTGTCCTCTAAAGAGGCACAGATTGACTGACTGGATACAAAAACTCGGGCCAGATATCTGCTGCATACAAGAATGTCATCTTACCTTAAAAGATTAATATAGACTCAAGGTCAAGGGATGGTCATCTATACTCCAGGCAAATGGAATGCATAAAAAAGCGGGTGTTGCAAGCCTATTGACAGATACAATAGGCTTTAAACCAACCAATATAAGGAAAGATAAGGATGGACACTTCATATTTGTTAAAGGTACTACTCAATATGAAGATATTTCAATTATTAATATTTATGCACCCAACCAGAATGGGCCTCAATTTATAAGAGAAACTGTAACAGACATGAGTAATGTGATTTCCTCCAGCTCCATAGTAGTTGGAGATTTTAACATCCCTTTTGTAGTGCTGGACAGATCCTCCAAAAAGAAGCTAAGCAAAGAAATTTTACATTTAATCTTAACCATTCAACTTCTGGATTTAACAGACATCTACAAAACATTTCATCCCAAGAAAACTGAATACACATTCTTCTCATCAGCCCACAGAACTTACTCCAAAATTGATCACATCGTAGGTCACAAGTTTAACCTCAGCAAATTTGAAAAAATAGGAATTATTCCTTGCATCTTCTCAGACCATCATGGAATAAAAGTTGAACTCAATAATAACAGGAATCTGCATACTCATACAAAAACATGAAGCTAAATATCCTTATCCTGAAGGATAGATAGGTCATAGACGAGATTAAAAAGGAAATTACCAAATTTTTGGAACAAAATGACAATGAAATTATTTCAGATTGTATATGAAACAAGCACATTGTACCCCTTGATTGCACTAATGTATGCAGCTATGATTTAATAAAAAAAAAAGAATTAACAGGAGGCTTGATACACACACACACACACACACACACACACAATGATTAGATTATTATTTCCAAGCTTATTAAATTCAACCAAATTAGCTTTAATAAATCATTCATTTCTTTAAAATTAACAATCCTATTTTGAAAAGATAAAGTTTCACTTTTTTCATATAAAAAATAAAGATGGTGCGTATCAGATGCAATTTATTTTTTCAAAAAATATAACATTTTCTCCCCTAGATTAGGTAGATTAGTAAATCTCTTCGTCTATGTTCACCCTATCAAAGTAGTCCCAATTTCTCCTTTGTAGAATGTATCCCTTTTCTAAGCAATTAATTATGTGTTCAACAAGTGGTTTTTTGGTGGGTATTGAACACCATGAGGACAGAGGTCCAGGGCATGTTCCTTGTGCCTATTTCTGGTATAGATCAGACACTCAATTGCTATTTGTTGAAGGAGAGAGAGAGAGAGAGGGAGGGAATAAAGATAAAGTGGAGAGAAGAGGAGGAGGAAAGGAGGACAAGTGAGGAAAGAATAGAATAACCATAATACCACCTATGAATGTTGCTACTAAGGCAATTTGATATCAGGGATGCTCAGTTATTCACCAAGAGAAAGAAAGGGAAAAACTGTCATTTTCTCATAAAATCTGATGTTTGAAGACAAGAGGAAAAAAAGATTCGGAGCATAACATAAAACTAGAAACAGAAAAGCATGCTGAAAGGTTTTAAAGGAAGAAATATTAAAGAAATATTTAATTAAATATTAAAGAAATGTTAAAGTTAATAATGTAATATATTTTAAATTGTATTTTTATTTATATATTTTATATTTATATTTTATTTTATTTATATGTTTTATATTATACTTTTTAACATAAAAAGTTGGCATGTTAATGTTAATATAAAAAGTATATAACATTGCATGACAATGTTAATATAAAAAGTTGGCATATACACATATATATCCATCAATTTGAAGATGGATGTAGAAAAATAATAAAGAGATGCTTGAAACAGTAGCACTTTAGGTATGGTCCATGGACCAGTGTTGGTCCACAAGTATTTTACTTGTCCACAAGAAGATAATAATTTTTAAATGCTTACTGGAGAGTTAGCACTTAGACACGTTTATACAATTTGATGAAATAACTTTGTATCTGTTGGACCCAAAGAAGATAGATTTAACTTGTGTGTGCATATTTTACTTTGATTTTTTTGGTAATTAAATTGTGTTTTTATAGAGTAAAATGATAAATTAAAAATGTAAAAAGTATTTTAAAATACAATTTTAAAAATGTTTAAATTTTAACAACTGTCTTACGATGATCAGTCTAAGAAACAGTGCCTGAGACAATGTGTTGACAGCAGAGCTCGGTTTTCACTGCCTCTCCCACCTCTTCTGTGGTTGCACAATTCTACTTGTCTTAAAGCACATATATGCAAATGTCCCCAACAAACTTTCTTGCAATGCAAAAATAATCTCAAACATGCCAAGTGGGAATTATTTTAAAGAGCTTCCTAATTAGCAATGTGTGACAATATATGAAACTTCAAGGAGAATAAACAGAGAGGCTTTTGGTTTGATTTCAATGCAAAAGGCTGAGGCACTCTCACCACGTGGGCTTGAAACTCTTTTCTGCTCCATTGTTTCTATAAATGTTTACAGAGAAGCGTGCCACTTTTTAAGCATTTGCAAACAGTGGTGTATTACAGGTTCATGAAATCTTTCTTTCGGAAAAACTAAACTTGCAAGCAGAAATGTTGAGCTTAGCAGATTTTCTTAAAAATCCTTCTCCCATTTCCCCCTTCTGAAACTGCATTCCCTATAAAGTCATTATAACCCATTTTATTTTTTAATTTATTATATGTGAAAATATGTTAAGAAGAGCACAATAAACATTGGGATGTGTAATACTGAACCTAATGAACTAAACATCACAAGTAAATTTGAAGGTCCTGTTCACTTTTCCCTATCTCTTCTCATTTCCTTTACACGGAGGTGAATGCTTGCACCCACATGATGTGTGGGCACTCACTGTCCTGAACTTCTGACAACAGAGCTTCCTCCACCAAACTCAGACATGGTCATTCTCTCCGAGACAGGTAGATCAGTACAGAAAGGAGATGGAAAGGCTAATCAGAACAAGCAAAACTCCTCAAATCACCAATCAGATAATGAACTCCTGTTCCCTTTTGAAGAAATGAGTGAGTGAGGAAAGAAAAGCAAGCAATTGACCTCTGGAGGTGGATACACTTGAAAACATAAAGCCGGGGAAAGGAAATTCCTCCCTAACAATAACTGTGACCCAAGAATATTTTCTACTTTTATTCCATATGTAAAATATGCCTATGAAATATTGTGAGTTGTCTGTCCTTTTAAATTTATTTTTCAAACTCTACAACTTTAATAAACTTAAATAGAAATGTACACAATGGATTGCGTATTTAGTACAATGGGCTTCTGATATTAATTTCTTGTTCTTTTTCACAAAAGAACTGCTAAATATTTTTTGACTTTGGCTAAAATAGTATTCCCACGCATGGATTAGAGGTATGCTCTTCTTGAATTTCCCACTTGTAGCTCATTCACTTCTCAATACATCCCTTTACTCTTGTAAAAAAATTTTAACAGATTTTCTTAATACATTACTTACATATAATGTAATTCACCCATTTAAAGTGTACAATTTGATGTTTTTACAACATTCATAGATCACTACAGTCACTTTTAGAACATTTCTTTACATCAAAAAGAAACTCCAAGCTCTCTTCATTATCTCCCAACCCCATGTCTCCATCTAACTCTAATTTCTAAACAACCACTAATCTCTCAGTCTCTACACATTTTGTTATTTTGGATAATTTATATAAATGGACATATACAACATATGGTGTTTTATGACTGGCTTCTTTCACTGAGCATGATGTTTTTAAGTCTCATCCCTGTTGTAGCATAAATTGGTATTTTATTCCTTTTATGCTGCACAAAAGGTAAATAAATATGAGGATTTTTCATCTTTTCATTTTGTCAGTATTACCTGTTTCCACCATTTGACAATTATAAATAATGCTGCTATAAATATTCATGTCTAAAATGTGTCTCCTACAGACAGTATATAGTTGGATACTGTTTAATTTAATCTGATAGTCTCTGCATTATGACCAGATTATTTAATCCATTCACATTTTATACAAGGATTTACATTTTCTATTTTTATTTTTGGTCAACTATGCATCTAATAGGGTTTTTTATTGTTGTTTCTTCATTGCTTCTTTACTGCTATCTATTGCATAAAGTGAATATATCCTAATGACACATTTAAATTTATTTAATAATTTTTCATTACATTTTTTTAGGTTTGTTGTTTTAGTGGTTGCTCTATGGCCTACTATACACACTTTAAGTTAGGGAATCAGCTTTAGTTATATACTAGCTTGATTCCTGTGAGCAGAAACATATACTCCTCTGTAACGCTATTCTCTGCCCTCTCTTGGTAGCAATATTGTTACACCTATCAAAGTTATATTTTGATAAATGTTACAAATCAAATAATATATTGTTAATTCCAATATAGATTTACTCCTATGCACCTTCTTTGTGTGGGAACACACTACAATTCTATAGACTATGCACCCAGCAATATACTATTATTTTAAGCAATAGCCTTTCTTTTGTTTTTGTTTTTTTCTGTTTTTTAGAAATGAAGTCTTGCCCTGTCACTGAACCCTTGACTCTTGACCTCAAGCAATTCTCCTATCTCAGCCTCCTAAGTAGCTGAACCTATAGGCACATGCCACCATGCCAGTCTAATTTTTGTATTTTTTTTTATAAAGACAGGGACTCCCTATGTTGCCCAGGCTGGCCTCTAGCTGATATTCCCACTTTGGCCTCCCAAAGTGTAGAATTATAAATGTGAGCCATCACCTCCAGCCACAATGGCTTTTTTTTTTTTTCACAATTGCTTTTTAAATCAGTTAAAAGAAGGAGAAAAAATGCCTTTATCCTGTGTGTCATAATGGCATGATTACCTTTACTTATGTATTTTCCTTTTTTGTGTGGATTGCAATTACCATCTGGGGTCACTTACTTCCACCCTAAAGAACTTCTTTTAGTATTTCTTATAAGACAAGTCTGATAGAAAAATAACCAAACATACTTTATGCTGGCCAATATTATTCATCACTAAATAGTATGATAGGTATAATAATCATCATCACAATATTATTAGATGTTATTTCACATTTTAGATGCTTTCTGTGGAGCAGTCTATGTTATGTAATTCACATTAATTATCACAATAGCCCTGTAATACAGGTATTATCGTTACCTTATAGATGTGAAAAATGTGATTTAGAGATACTAAACTTCTTAGGTCACAGACCAAGTCAGAGGTATAGCTAGGAGGCATAATTTCATATGGTACCACAGGAATTCTATTTTTACCTTTTAGGAATAAAAGTTTAGGTAAATAATCTCAAAAGAGAAGATGCCTGAATTGTCTTGAATAATATCTACAGTTGGGAAGGTTAATAACATAGATAGATGATGTGTGCCAGGAATGAGAGACCAAAAGAACAAACTATGAAGAATTAAAGGAGTATGGTGCCTTAGAGAAGTTAAAAGGGGTTAAGTCTGATGAAAATATAGACCATGTTGGTATTTATTAGAACACAGCCATACTCATTGGTTATATATTACCTATGGCTGCTTTAGCAGTATAATGGTGAATTAAATAATTGCAGCAAAGTCCATCTGGCCGACATATGAAAAGAATTTGCTATCTGATCCTTCATGGAAAAGTTTGCTAATCTCTATTTCAAGAATCAATTAGGTTTTAGAGCAATTAACAGAAAGGAAAAAAAAACTACTCTACTGAGAGCGGTGGCATCACAGCTCACAGCAAAGTCTAGCTCTTGGGCTTAGCTGATTCTCTCACCTCAGCCTCCCAAGCAGCTGAGACTACAGGTGCCCACTACAATGCCCAGCTATTCCTTTGTTGCAGTTTGGCTAGGGCCAGGTTGAACTACCCACCGTTGGTATATGGGGCTGGTGCCCTACTCACAAAGCCACAGGCTCTGTCCTTATTTTTACTTTTATTTATTACATTTCCAACACCACTCTTTATTTCTTTGTGTAGACCTAAGTTTTTGTTGAATACCATATCCTGCTGCCTGAAGGACTTTGAAAATTTCTTATAGAGAAACTCTACTAGAAGATCACTATCTCTATCAGTGATAAGCTGATGGAAACACACAAGCTACCTCTGGTTTGCTTCTGTTCTTACAATATGGCTCTCCAGAGCTTTCCCACCCTCTTTTTCTTTTTTAACTTTGAAAACATTTAAAATGGCAAATAAGTTGCAAGAATAATACAATTAACTCCCAGATATATTCACATAGAGTGACCAATGTTAATACTATTTGCCATACTTTCTTCTGTATACACACACACACATACATGCATACACACAGAGACACACATGACATCAACTGAAGCAGTTGATATGTCAGATATTATGACCTTTCACCCTAAAAAAATTCAGTGTACATTTTCTAAGAAAAGGAACATTTTATTACAGAAAACATGGCACAACTATTAATTTTAGGAAATTAAACATTAATATAAATTATGCCATCTAATGTACAATGTTGTCCTTTATAGCACATTTATTTCTGATTTGGTAGCAAATGTAGAATCAGGTATAAATGTTTATCATATATCCTTAATCTCTTTTATTCTGAAAGTTTCTTTATCTTTCATAGGAAGACTTTTTTAAAAAGTACATGCCAAATGTTTTGTAGAAAACCACTCCATTTGAAATGTATACTATTTTCTCCATGATTAGATTCAAGCCATGACTATTTTCTTTCTTTCTTTTATTTTTTTTAAGAAAGAGTCTCACTCTATCACCCTTGATAGAGCACCAGGGCATTGCAGCTCACAGTAACCTCAAACAGTTGGCCCTAAGTGATTTTCCTGCCTCAGCCTCCTGAGTGTCTGACACTACAGGCACCTGCCACAACGCCCAGTTAGTATTCTCTTTTAGTAGAGATGAGATCTTGCTCTTGCTAGATTGATCTTGAACTCCTTCCTTGGCCTCCCAGAGTGCTAGGATTATAGGCATAAACCATCACACCCAGAAGATTACGATTATTCTTGAAAAACTTTTATCTCTCTTTCTTCATAAATACCAACACATATATAGATATTATATTCTATATGTAGATGTGCTGTGTACTTCCTAGCATATCATTCCAAGAGGCATAGAATATTTACTTGCTCTATTGTTCTTGATGTTTACTTTAATCATTTTGTAAGATTGAGTTTATCATATATCCTTTTCTCCTTGTAATTACTAAACAGTATTTGAGGAGATATTTTGGGAATGTATAAATACCCTTCTCCTCAAATTTGTTCAATGATTTTGCCTCAGCAGTGATGATCTGATTTTTCAAGTTTTAGCTATATTTAGAGATGATTACCAAAGGAGGCTGTAAATCTCAGTGCTAATACATCATCACATTCTTTAGCTTTTTAGTCTGTTTTCAGACTTTTGTTTCCTAATTACTGTGACACTTCCATAGATTTTACTAAAGTTTAATAGATTTTGCCTTAGGTTTTAGCCTCTTGCACAGTCTTAGAATATAGCAAATATCTTTTGTGAAAAATTTCTATGTTGCTGTATCCCTTAAGCCTTCAATATTGTCTCTCTACTCCCATGTACCTGCTAAAGGCTACACTAGTTCTTCCACCTTTCAGCTGCTGCTCCAAAGCAACAACTTCAGTTCACATCCAAAACTGGCAAATTTCTTCATGTAGAAACACAGTTGCTATTTGGCCACTCACCACTGATTATTTCTCCTCTCTTTAATATAGACCCGGTTAGTCCTCATAGCTTCTAAATTCATATGCTGCCTTTTCAAAGATTTTTAAATAATTCATCCTTCTTCCTAGTTGTGAAATTTGAAAATATAGGCCTGAGGTAACATTGTAAATTCCACTCAAAAGTCCAAGAACTATCAATTCTAGATATGTGTATCACCTGATAACTCCAATATCTATTATCTCCTGTGGTTCTGTTTTTGTTGGCTGTTTTTCCCCTTTGCTTTTCAGTCATGTAGTCTATCTACATATATTCATGGTATTTTTTTTGATCAAACAAAACAGACTTTTTAAATGAAAAATTGTGAAGATAATTTAAAGTTCCAGATGATAGAATTATCCTTGGGAGAGGATTAATTGTGTTTTAGGCAGACAAGTTGGAGGAACATCACCTTAATCCAATTCAGCATTGTACCATCTCTAACTAGACTTTGTATTTTACGAGGAATGGTTTATTTTGGTTCTCTCTTATACCTGGACTACAGTGCTTTGAAAGTCTCATTGGAAAGCCTTGTTGTATGTCAGACCTTTCTTCTTGTAGACCCTAAAGTTTGGTTTTTGCCTCCGTAATCTGAAAGGACTGCCAGGAACTTGGCTCAGTTTCTCAATCTGTCAGCTGCTGCTTGAAAACTGATCAAAGTCAAGTGGAAAAGTGATACTGAATATTGGCTTTTCTCTCTTTACTATCCTTCTCCCTCGTACCTCTGAAGTTCTCTGAGGTCTCTACACTTAGTTCTCCAGTGTCTCAAAACAGACAAACCACATATGTGTGTGTGTTTGTGTGTGTTTTCTACTTTTACAGTTGTTCTCTAAGCAAGAATTCTTCTGCAACAAATTATTCTGTCATTTCTGATAGCACAAAATTCTTACTTTTGCATTTGTTTGGCTTATATTGTATATATACATATATAAATTGTATAGATTTCTTTAGGTTTTAAGTATCTTATGTACACAGACAGACTTAGGTTTTCTATTGTGATCCAATAGGAAAATCTTTGCTTTTTATTTCCCCCCACAAATAGGATTCTTTATTTGTCATTATTAAAAACTTGAATTTTAGAGATTCTTGGACTGGTGATTCATATCCATCAGCTCCTTCCACATTAGCATCTGTCTCTTCCACAGTGGCTTTTCTAGAACTGCTTCACCATGAAGTTCCATGAGTTTTCCCAGTTCAAACATGGTTTTCTTCAGAATTTTTACTTTTCTAACAGAGACATCATAGAGAGGATAGATTGGCATGCCGTTTCCATGTCTTTTTCAATTTCTCAATATGAGTTTTCCCAGTTCAAACATGGTTTTCTTCAGAATTTTTACTTTTCTAACAGAGACATCATAGAGAGGATAGATTGGCATGCCGTTTCCATGTCTTTTTCAATTTCTCAATAGAAATTTTGCCAATTTGTTGACTACTTCTTTCAAGTCATTTGTCTGCATCTCTCTAGTCATGATTTCCATCATTTTCTTCCAGATTTGTCAAACCTGTTGCTGTTGGGCATACGAGGTCTTCTGTATTGGACTGTTGCATTTTTTTTAGTAAAACCAACACAGAACAAATGAAGCAAATAACTATTGGTAGTCTTAACATCAACATGAGCTTCAATCATAGTCTGTCGTTTTTTTAGCCATAGAACACAGTTTGTCACCAGTAAGATCCATGCCATGGAAGTTAGCTGGGCAGTTTTTGCCCTGAATATCTTCACTAATCAGTTTGAATTTTCTAAATGTAACTTCATCATTCTGCAGATCTGCAAGATTCACTTCAAACACATGACGAATGCAATTTTGGTTCCTTGAGTCCTGAAGACTAGAGTTTTCTCCAATATTTCTTATACTGAACATAACAGGTGCCTTCACATCATACCAATCTTTCTTAGAAAATGGATCAACCACTTTCTTCTTTGCTCCCTTTTTTGCTGCCTTTTGTAAGGGGCTAGTTCTTGCCAACCACCATGGTGGTGGCTCAGTGAGCCAAAGGCAATCTTTTGCTTTTAATAATTTATTTTCTTTTCAGTCATTTATATTTATTAATATGATACACATATCTGATCTTAGTTCTGACTGTATTTTATATTGTGCTATGTTTTTTGTTTTTAAGGTTTTTAAATGCCTTTCAGTAAATAGTCATTTTCTTTTTCTTTGTTCGTGTCTATGAATGTTTATAATCATTCAGATATGTAGTACTTATTTTTACATTTTGTTTCAGGGATTACTTTTATAATTTTAATTTTATTTTCAGTCTTCTACTTTATAAGCTACATTACTCTTCTGTCTCAATCACTTTAATATGATCATATTTCCTTCTTTTACCACACAACATTACCTAAATTTAGTCAATATATTGTCTTTCTTAGTGCTTATTTTAATATGGTTAAATCAACTTATACTTCTATTCCTTGATTTATTTAAAATTTAAAATGAAATAATTTGACTCTCAATGTTTACATGTAAACAGCAAACTGTTTCTAAACTCTACTTTTAAAGCTTGAGGCTAATATATAAATTACAGAAGCATATCACATTTATATTCCCACCAGTCAATATAATCTCTATAGTTAAAATTGTGACAAGCATTTAGAACAATGCTTAGTACAAAGGAAATAGTATATAAAGGTTTGCTATATACTTTAGTTTAACATTTAAATGTATACAGTTCTCAGATCATGCATTCTTTGTACTTTCTTCATTTATCATTTAGTGATCTGAACTTCACTCTCCGGCAGTTTTCTAAAAACAAAGCAATAAAATTTTGCAGGTATATTATTGTTTAGTTTTTTAGCTATTGGAAGTATAGTTTGGCTGGATATAAAATTGTCTTGTGACATTTTCTTTTTTTGAATTTCTTAAATGTTATTTAATTGAATGTCAATAGATGTTGCTGGAGGGGAAATTAAGATCAGTTTGATGCTTTATTTATTTATTGTACGTCATATTTACTTCTTTTACTGCTTCAAGAAACATTCTTTCCTCTTCAGGTGCAGTAATGTCTTAATTCTGACCATTCAGGATCTTTTTTTTCCATATGTATAATGTATTTTTAATATGTAGGTTCAAGTATTATTTTATTTCTAAAAAACGTCCTGATTATAACTGTAATCATTTGTCCTTTTCCTAAATTTTATTTTTCTGTATTGGGGACTCAAATTATGAATGAATTGATTCCCTTTATTTGCCTTCCATGCTTATTATATTTTCTCTAATATTTTTTCTCTTTATTTTTCCTTCATTCATATAGCTCCACCTCACTGCCTATTTGTAAAGAAAATTAAAATCCTTATTAAGATAGCCAATGTTCTATAATTTAAAAAATTTTAAGCCTTACAATCATATTTATCACCAAAGTTATGTATTTAAAAACTGATATTTATATCATTTTTGACTCATTTCTTCATGGAATATCCTTTGTAATATGAGGAATGTCAGGAGAACAGTATCAAGTTCAAAAAAGATGACTTTTCATTTCACCTAAACTATAACATGTAAATGCAAGAGGTAAAATCTAAAGAGTTCTATCAATTTTTCATTTTGAATGCATGCAGTAATTTGAGTCTATTATTGACCGCCAGATATGTGACACTTAAAGGAGCTACACATTGAAATTTCCTCATTTCGTAAGCAAACAACTCTGATACTCAAAGAGATTAGGTTACCTTTTCAGGATTTGAACAAAGAAAAATCTTTTCACAATTTATTAATATTGGCCATAAATGCAAATAAACTGAAAGTAAACATAGATTTTGTTGCTTTGGAATCTCCACTGTGATTTTTATTTTTCCTCTGGTCTTTACATTTGTTAAAACAATTTGTAATAAAAGATGAATTCTATAATTAATATCATTGTCTGAAGACTTTAAAAGCCCACACTGGGTACTCATTTTCAAATTCAACTTTGAACCACATAAAAGTATAATACTGACAGGTTTGATCACTAGCATAGGCAAGGCAATAACTTCACTTAGAAAAGATACTCTGTCCTAGCTTATTTAAGGAGCCAACAACAATATTGAAGAGAAATTCTTTAGCACAAGGTTGAAACTTGTTGCCACAAATCTTGCCCCCTCCTTTGTGTAAAAAATACACCAATAACCATCTTTAGGACTATGGATAGCATATGAAAAGTAACTTGGTTCAATGGATGACACATGATAGATCCATAACATATTAATAGAATCATTATGATAAATTTACAGATTCAGAAACCCAGTCTCTGAGAGGATAAGTGAATTTTTAAAGGTCATCTAGTAGGAGGCCAAACTAAAATTCAAAACCATCTCTGTCCACTCTACCCTTAAGTTTAACATTCTCTTTCCTGAAGTTTATCTTCTTTATGACATGTGGCTGATAGAATCCACTCATCAATCTGATTATTCTCTCTGGATAGGTTCCCATTTGTCCTTGTCCTCTTCTAAAATGTGAAAGTTAGAAATTATCAAAACACTTTACTTGTGTTTTCAGTGCCAAGTACAAAGAATACCATTTAGAGGTCTAATATTAACTGGGAATAATGAGAAATTGCTGAATCTTGGCTGAACTCAAGTACCAGGAAGAGAAAGAGGAAAATTAAAAAAAAAACTAAAGAAAGAAAACTTAGGAAAAATATCTTCTTTCATTCTTTCAGTGGGGTCACAATATGCTACTCCTGACAGAAGGTGGTCCAAAATAACCACCACTTTTACAGAGTTCTGAAGATATAAACATGTTAGTTATTGTGCAAGAAGGCCCCTTTGCTAAAGCTAGGAAGTTCATACTATATCACTGCAAACAATTGTTTTTCTTGAATTTACAAACTAACTTGTTACTTCTACCGGACACTATGGAATATTTGCTCTTTCCTACATGTTATGTACAGTTACATGATTTAATCCTAAGAACAGACTTAAGAATTATGTATTACTATGCAGATTTTGTATATGTGGCCTGCAGATTGGTAGGGTCTGTTAGCATTCATTTATTTACTTTCACAATAAAGACTGGGGGTATGCCCAAGAGCCCATGTGTTTCTCTCCACATCAAATTGCCCCACAAGTGATGGCAGGTAGTCTATAAAATGCCACTCCCTGTGCCCTCAGTGATTCTCTTCCTCTTGATACTTGTGCCCTTGTGTAATCTCCTCCCTTTAAGCATGACCTAGAAAAAATGGTATATTGTCACTTCCAAAATTGGATGAAAGCGAATGTGTCTCCCATGAATGGTACTCTCTCTTTTGACTTTTCACTTGCTTGCTCTGAGGAAAGCCAGCCACTGTGCTACAGGCTGTGCTATGGAAAGCTGTATATGGCTAAGAGGTGAGATCCCAGTCAATAGGCAGTAAGGACTCAAGGCCAGTCAAATTCCATATAGGTGTATGAATGAGCTTGAAAGCAGATTCTTCTTCAGGGAACACTGAAATGACTACAGTCCCAGTTACTCTCTAACTGAAGCCTGTATAACATCCTGAGCCAAAGACACCAGCTTAGACATATCCTCATTCTTAATTCACTGAATTATGAGATAACAAATGCTTGCTTTTTCAAGGTACCAATTTTTGGATTAATTTGTTACATAGCAGTGGTTAACTAATACACTACACTCAAACAATGAGAGCCTGTGGGAAAGAAGTTGAATTGTATGAAATCTCCTAGACCAGGGTCTTTCACCCACTAGGTGCCAGATGTGCTCCAGACACTGTCCCCACTATGAGCTCATTCTGAAGCTGTACTGACAAGATGCTAATCAAGCTGATGACCACCCCTAACATGCATTAAGTTGGGCTGTTTCCAAAACTTGTTCTTTTCTTGAATAATGTAAAAGAGTTAGCTTTTCATACTTTCCCTTGTTGGTTTTATTCACAGGAATGGCTATTAAAATGTAAACACAGGGTGTCCATAAATTTTGTGTGTAATTTAAAACATGTTAATATTAATATTAAAATATTAAACTAATAGCTAATATAACTATTATTTTATGGTTTAATATTAAAATATTTTAAGTTGCACACAAACTTTATGGATACCCTGTATGTAGTCTTAAAACTAATATCAGTGGGTTCTTTTGATGTTCATCTTAGAGAAGAAAAAACTGAGGGTGGATAGCAAGATTTTTTAAGACTGGAGCTATGACTTATTCACCAACGTATTTCCAGTACAGCCCATATGATAAACATGAATGAATAGTTACATAGAACTATTTTATTGGCACCCTAATTATGCTTTGGATTAAAGCTAACAAATATAAACTACAGTCCAATTTCAATTTTCTTGTCCTCCTTACTTCCAGGAAGTAACATAAGAAATTGTTACTTTCACTTTGGCCCAAAAAATCTTTCTGGAAGTGTCCAAGTGCCTTGCCGTCTTCCAACTTTTAAGTATTAATATACAATCCCCACATAGTATATATAACTTTTCTTGTAGAGCATAAACAACTGAGGGGAAAAATAATACACTAAGTTTGGAATCTAATTGAAACTTAAGAAAATGTTATTCTTAGTTACAAAGGTAAATATTATGAGCAGGCAAATGGATTTGTTAGTTGAAATTTTATTACCCAGAGAACTCTTCATTTTAAAGTCTGAGATATTAACAGATTATGCATGATCCTTAAAATGCATAAAAACCAAGGAAATTTTTGATTGAGAATAACTTTCCCCTAGGGAATGTAAACTCAACAACAAAATTCTGATATGTAGTATATTAGGAAAATTTAGAACAGTTAATTTCCTTTTAAATAATAATGATCAATTATAAATGAACATGTTCTTCATTAAAGTACACAGCCAGACTTTTTTCATTGTGGTGCAATATATTTGTTCCCCAAAACAGTGGCCATCTTCTCTTTATTCCATGCAATTTCGTTTTTAGGTGAGCTCCTGGTTACTGGGAGAAATTGTTACATTTCCCAGCTTTTCTTACAACTAGGTATGACCAGTACCTCTGCTGTGACCAAAAGGTTGTAAAGAGAAAGCCTGAACAACTGCTAGGGAATGTCCTCAAAGGTAAAGAGGGCTTCTATCCACATCTCCTTCCTTTCTTTTTACCGCTATAATGTATGGTGTTCTAAGAGCCCTTATGTAGCATGAGTTAAATTTTCTCTTTACCTATTAAAGCTTTATGGTAGTGATTTGGTTGAATCTTAGAAATGTAATTAACACATCTTTTGTTGCCACAAACTCCAACCCTTACCTCTTCCAGGGAGCCTTAATTATAAGTCATTTCCCCACAAGTTCTGCCTCTGATTCCTCACTTTTATTTGCTGTGACACATTTCATAAAAGATACCGAGTAATCAAAGCTACCAATTTAATAAGTGGATCTGAATTAATAGATACTTCCCATTATTTGGGAACATGGTTTCTTTCAATTTTATAATCAAAGATTTGAACATAATATCTTAGAGGAATGTTTCTAATATGTGAAAAGAAAAATAGGAATTTTACTGTTACAGTGATGTAAACAGCATGGTACCAGGACAAAAAAAGAGATATAGATCTATGGAATAAAACAGAGAATCTAGAGAGGAACCCAGCCATATATTGCCATCTGATCTTTGATAGGTGAAACAAAAGCATACACTGGGGAAAGAATCCCTATTTAATAAATGGTGCAATAATTACTGGTAGCCACATGTAGACAACTGAATTTGGACTGTCACCTCTCACCACTGACAAAAATTGACTCTCCCTGGATAAGATTTAAATTTAAGACATGAAACAATAAAAATCCTCAGAGAAAGTGTGGGAAAACTCTTGACAAAATCAGCCTGGGAAAAATTTTTATGAAGACCCCTTGGCAATTTCAGAAAAACTAACAATAAATAAAAGGGATATTATCAAGCTAAAAAGCTTCTGGACAGCTAAGTATATAAAAATCAAAATAAGTAGCCTTCAGAAAAGATATTTTTGAATATATAGGGATGATAACTAGAATAGATATGAAACTCAAATTAATCAACAAGACCAAAAAACCCCATTTATAAGTGGGTAGGAGACTTGAACAGAAATTTCTCTGAAGAAGACAGATGAATAGTCAACAAACATGAACCAATGCTCATCATCCCTAATCATCAGAGAGATGCAAATGAAAACCTCTCTGACATATTACCTACCCCAGTGAGAATACCCCACGTCACAAAATTCTAAAGCTACAGAAGCTGGCATGGATGTGGTGAGAAAGGAACACTTTTGCACTGCTGGTCATATTGGAAACTAATATAATCTCTATGGAAAGAAGTATGGTGAACCCTCAAAGAACTAAAAATTGACCTCCCATTTGATTATCTCATCACTAGGTATCAACCTAGAAGGAAAAGAATCATTTTGCCACTAGAGTATTTGGACTAGACTATTTACTGCACTAGAGTATTTACTGCAGCTCAATTCACAATGCCAAGATGTAGAAGCAACCCAAGTGCCCATCAACTCATGAATGGATAAACAAACTGTGGCATATGTGTACCATGGAGTACTATTCAGCCATAAGAAGATGGAGACTTTACGTCTTTTGTATTATCCTGGATGGAGTTGAAACATATTCTTCTTAGTAAAGTATCACAAGAATAGATAAGCAAGTAGCCAATGTACTCAAAACTAACATGACCCCAATACATAAAAAACTACATGCCCACACGTGTAGAAAAACGCAAGGATATTTTAGTGAGGAGGGTAAGGAGGAAGAAGGGTGATTAGCAAATTCTCACCTGTGGGGCACAATGTAGGGGTATATAGCACATCCTCTGAGTGAAGGGCTGAATTACAACTTGAATTTTATCAAAGAAATGAAAACAATGTAACTTGAACATTGGTACCCTCATATCAATCTGAAATAATAATAAAAAAAGTTTAAACAGTATAATTGAGGGCTTCTTTGGAAATAAAATTTGAACTGCAGTCAGGCTCCTCTGCACCCAGTGTAAGTTTTCTTATTTTAGTGGTATACAACTTGGAAAAATGAACGTGATTTTCCAGGGGCTTGTTAAGGTCTTTAAGCAGTAATAGTTAGTGACAGTGCACATACAAAGATAACTAAATAATAGTTTCCATCTAATTTTGCTGGCACTTTCTCCAGAAACTTCAAAATGTTCTTGGAAAAAATCCATATTATGTTTTCCTTTTTTAATATCTGAAGATTAAATATGTGTTGATGGCTTTATTAAGCTTTTAAATTATTGTCTTTAAGATCCTTCCTATGAATCTCTTACTTTATACTTTACTTTCATTTGCATAAAATTAAACTGAGTATTTTTTTATTTTTTTCTCTTTCTCTCTCACATTTTTCTTTTTTATGTATGTGGAAATTATGCAACAACCCTGTCCCAGGCACCAAATCCATCTGTCCTCTGGTAAAGACTGTGGCACTGCATATAGGACTCCTGAGCTAGTCTCTGTGTCTCCTGATATTATTCATCATAGAGTTTTGTGCCAGTGTTAGTCTCCTAGGCCTTTTCAGTTTACATTCCTCATTCAAAGAGATGCCAAGAAACCAGCAATAAAGCATTTATTAAATTGGACAGGGAGACATTACAGAAATGAGGGCGCTGGATGGATGAATATTTATCTTTACTAGCCCTAGCAGCAAGGTTTGTTCAGTCAGCAAACTAGTCCTCTGCTGCTCACAAAACTTTCTTCTTCCTTCAGTGTTCTTCAATCCCCAGATTAAAGAAAGGGCTGTGGAGGCATTGTACACATCTAACCATTTCTGGGAACATGTGGGTAAAGACAAAGCCACACATTTTAAAATAAAATAATGACACAAATCTACGGAAGGAAGAAAAGAATGTGCATTCTTGACTGTTTAGTAAGTCAAGATGTAAAGTTAATGAGATATTTTGGGTTTATTTCCTTACCAACTGTGTGAAAAATTCTTTGCATGGCTTCCATAGCAAGGATGAAGGTGGAGCAGTGGCATCAATATTTCATGGTTTTGGTCAGATGTCAGGCTCAATTTTCATTGATCCATGCCTAACTGAAAAGTCAGAAGTAAGTTCTCATCCATCCAGTAAGTTCCAGGCATCTGACACTGCCAGTAAACTTCTTAGTTAGCACTGGAAAAAAAGTTTTTTTTTTTTTTTTTAATTAGAGATTGTGAATTTGCATATCTTCACCATCACTTGTACTCACAGATATCTGAAGTATTTGGAAAGCAAATGTTTCTTGGACTTTGAGATCTTTGACACCATTTTTCCTTTTCCAGCCTAATCACACTCACGATCTAGAAAGCTAACGTTGAGTAGCTCTGACAAGTAAATGCATGGAGTCAGGTGAAAAACGCTGCTTTCTATCCTTTGACTGCTTGTATGTCTCCTGGAGCCATTAGAGAGGGATGTTTGATTTTTTAAAATTTGGGGGTAATTTTGGGATTTCTTTGCTATGATTACTCTAGATCTAACTTCTGTAGTCAGGTAATTTGTAGACTTTGTATACTTTGGCTTCAGGAAACCTGAGGGAAAATATCTATACTTGGGTATTGGCAGAAATTTCTAGCATAAGATTTCTCTAATGTCGAAGTTAAAGTATTCCCCCAGGATCTCAGATTTCAATCAACTAGATGGAAAGCTTACAGAAGACAGGGACTGAGTCTAATCTATTCTCATCTTACTAAAATACTTAGCGTGTGCCTAGATACCTTAGCCACCCATGAAATGTGAGTCATATATAAGGAGATGTAGTAAGTTCAGAGTTTTTTACAGAGTAACAAAAAGTCATATGTTGTTTATTAAGCATCCCAACTTAGAATTAGTTCATTAATTATTTCATCCATTCATTTGACAAAAAATGCATTAACTTTCTCCGATGTAAAAAGTACAAACAGAATCAAATAATAAAGTGTATTAATTTATGGAAGGGCAATCTAAAGAAGTAAAATATATAGCCACACTTCAGAGTTTTTAGTTCAACTGAAAGATGATTGTTTGGGAAAAAATTAATTAGACAAATAATTAAATAGCCTTGGGTTCTACCACATATTTCACTGGAAGGGATAAATGACAGAAAATACACATATTTTCCATGTCTAATAATATAGTAACTCCAGGTGCATAGACTATAGGATACATAACAATGGCATTTAGAATCCAACTTTCAATAAGAGTTAATCAACTCTGCTTTGAGCCTGATTCAAATGAGATCATTTCACTTGGAGCATTAAGGGTTAATCTTGACTTATATACAGATGTACTGTTACAAATACCTAAAGAAAGAATGAAAAAATAAAAGCCAGCTATGAATAACCAGGGCCAACACTAAGGATTTCTCACAAGTTTTTAGCCATTCAGCGCCTTTGTTGGTCGGTCTGAGACTGGTGAGTTCCATGCTCATCTATCCCCTAAATTGCTTGTGAAGATAACATATGCTCGTGAACATCCTTGGAGAACTGGATATTAGAATCAAAGATATCCAATACTTTTGTAAAAGTTGTTAAATCATAAATTTAAGAAGCTTTGGGTTGACAGGTAATTATATCATTTGCCTAATTGTGGGGGGGAATAGATTAATTATGAAAAATGCTAATTGACTCATTTTCTCCCTCTTTCCGTTAGTGGATTTCTTCTTCATTCATAGTTTAGTTCTTATGGGCAGGTTAGAAAAGCATCCTATTATGAGTGGGACAATACAATATAGTGTTATATTGGTGTGTAGACGTTCAGATGAGGTTAAAAGTATGAGGAGAGAAGCACACACATGGGCAGCCCCTTATTTCCTGGTGCACAAGTCACCAACCCAGTGCAAAAACATAATCAGCAACATAATCAGCAATCAGTGAGGATTCCCAGAAGAAATCACTTCCATTCCCACCATTCTCAATCCCTGTCCTTTCCCCACGAAAATACCCCTAATCTACATTCCAAGATGCAAAATATTAGTACATTTATCAAAAACCCCCTCTCGCTTTGGGCCATCACATTGAGGATGGGAAACTAAGCTCAGGGAAATGCTTATGAAATTCTTTGGAATGCAGCTAAATATAGGAAAACATGAATTACACCACCCCATGTAAGTAGTAATTCACTGGGGAAAAAAATGGTGTTTGAAACCACAGAGCATTTGATGATTCTTAAATTTGGCAGCCTAATCATGCAATCTCAGGCTCTAACTTCTTTGTAGAATCCTTATTGCTAACATGAGGGTTAAAAGCCATCACTTTCCTCAAGTTAACAGGAAAGAATTTCTTTTCTAAATGTGGTGTGGTTTAATTAATTTGATTTTCAGAACCTTGAATTAGTATCAGTCATATACAGGAAGAAGATAGATAAAACTACCACATCTGGTGATCTGAAAGAAAATGCTGAAAAGGATATGTATTCTGTCGGATACCATGTCTTCTTTCCCTTTTAAAGTCACATGATTTCGGTGTGTGTGTGCGTGCGTGTGTGTGTGTGTGTGTGTGTGTGTGTTTAACAGGGAAAAACAAAAAAGGTCCCTTTTATATTTTTATATTAAGATAAAATTCTCCTTTTGTATTGCACGTTGTGTATATAGTCCGTTCCGTGCATAAACCATCTGCATGTTTTTTCTTTCTTCACATTTATAAAAGTGGGTGCTAAAATCCATCCTATTAGATTACATACTCTCATCGCACACACAGTGTGGCCATATGGTCACTAATTATGTAGCCTATATGGGATCTAGAAGCAAAGCAGCCTGTGTTCAAACCAGGTAGTAAGAAAGACAGGTAACCTCTAAATCAACAGAGGATAGGAGGGCAGACAGCTCAGCCTGCACAGGCGTCTGTCCCATCTCAAAAAAGCAGCAGCACATGGAAAAACAGCAGGCAGACAATAAGGTAGCAACCAAAAGGAACGGGAAATTTTAGTTACAATGAAGGGAGGGGTTGTCACAGAAAAATTTGGTCTGAATTTACATAAAGAAGGCTTAGGCCTTTTTTGCTCCAGACTGGGCAAAAGCCCTGGAGGTGGAAACAGATGCATGTTTGAAAACCAGGCTTCCTGTCGGAGAACAGCAGAAGGAAGGAGGATGAAGTGAGGAGAACTCAAATAAGGAGCACTCAGAAAGTGAGGTTGAGCAGATTTTGCCTGATGGTATATAAAAAAGAAAACCCTGGCATAGCACAGAGGCAGTTTTGTTGTTTTTGAAGCATCTACTATATAGATATCCAGACCTAATCGACTCCCAGTTCTTACATTTATGACTATTTGAGTTTGGACAATTTATTTAATTCCTCTGGTGATCATTTTCCTCTTCTGTAAATAATACATCTATTTAATGATTAAATATATGGTTACTTATAGAAAGCACTTGGTTTATTTTAATTGGTGCACAAGATTATTAGTTTGTCTTTCCTGCCTTTATCAGGGAGCTTGAAAAGGGGAATATTAGGACAGCTGACTAGGGAATGGAGAATGTTAGTGACTAAATTTAGTAATAAATGTAAAATGTATTCAGAAGTAATCATTAGATAAAAATACAGAAAAGGCAAATATTTTAATATTTCCAATGGTCAATGGACATTATTAAAAATGTATCATGGTCTGTAAGATAAAACTTGATTGTAACAAAGAATATTTCTTTTAATTTCAACCTTAACAGATAGTTCATTGATATGAAAGGGGATATCTAATTAATATCCTTGCCCTTTGAAAAAAATGATGATATTTGGTTTTACAAATATTTTGTGTGCTTTAACATAAATTATCCTTTTCAAGAACTATTTCTATATTCTTGTAAGCATTAACAATTCTACTCAAGAGAATTAATCCTGCTTTTAGAACAAAACATTTCACCATTAAAAGGTGACCTGCTTTTAATAAATTCTAAAGTTATTGTTGGCTCTAAAGTTTTCTCTATGTAACTGAATGAATATTTGTGTGTATGCAAGTTCTGAAACCTAATACAGACTATAAAATGGTCCAAGTCCTTTAGCAACTCCTTTTGTACATACAAATGGCATCAAGAGTACTGAAAATACATTTCAAAACATTTACATTGTCTTTGTTGTAGCATAACATTCTATTGTTAAAATTTTATTTAGCTAGGAGTAAAAATAATAGCAGAATTTAATCAATAGGAAATGAGATGGGCCATCTACCTTGTGTATAAGAACACTATTCTCCACAACCCCGATATTTAGAAATCTCAGAGCACCCTGGAAAAGAAAACAAACCAGCAGGTAATTCTACAAAATTAGAGTATTTCCTGGCATCTAGTCAAGTGAATTTATATTAAATATTATTGAAAGAAAGTCTTGATTTTCAATTTAGCATTCAGTGGTAGAAGTAGACTGTTCTGCTGTCTCTTGTTCTAAAAAGTACTATTTGCACATTGAGGTAGAAATATTAAATCTGCTAATGATGTCCTTTGTCATACCCTTTGTTGAAGAATGTGATATAAACTTGTCAATGAATGGATATTAAAACATCCTGGTCTAGTCTCGATGCCCAGCTCTCTGGTTAAACCCGTAGTGGGCATATAGCACAAGCTGAGGTAACTGTGGTCTTTCCCCTGGGAATGTGAAAGTAAGTTAGTGGTGGGTCCAACCATGACAGGTGATAAGGGCTTGTGGCAGATTTTAGGGCAGCTATAAAGACCATGTAACAGCGGTAAATCAGCTCTCTCAACAAAGGACCATGGAGCAGATGCCCACACAACTGAAGGATTATGTGATCACAGGAGGAAAGGGATCATTACATGGCAATCCCATGTTCTTAGTCAAGATAAAAATCCCTCATTACAGAACCTTTTTAGGCCTAGCCTAATCTCCTTCATAATGTTCCCTGGTTTTCCAAGATAAATCTCATTTACTAAATGCACATGAGAGGCTATTATTTTCTTAGAGTCATTGATACCTGAGTAACATAAGGGCATTGAAAGGTACACAGATATCCCACTTTTAATATCCTATAGTATGTTGCAGAATAAATCAATGAGGAAAATCAGCAAGATCAAAATTTTACATAAAGACATATACATTGATTTACACAGGTTTCCCTTTCTGCCATATCTCCTCGCCCTCCCACTCCTTCTTACATACAAACACACATACATGTAGACATACATCCCAGGATAGTCAGGTGGGTGGCTCACATCTGCAATCCTAGCATTCTGGGAGGTTAATGCAGGTGGATTGCTTGAACTCAGGACATTGAGACCAGCCTGATGAAGAACCAGACCCCATCTGTAAAAATAGCTGGGTGTTGTGGCGGGTGCCTGTATTCCCTGCTACTCAGGATGCTGAAGCAAGAGGATTGCTTTAGCCAAGAGTTTTAGGTTACTGTGAGCTATGATGCCATGGCACTCTACCCAAGGTGACAGAGTGAGACTCTGTCTCAACAAAAAAAAGAAAGAAAGAAAGAAAGAAAATAAAAAGGAAAAGAAAGAAAAAAAGCAATTCCCAGGGATATGAATTTGAAGGTAGGTAGCCTTATTGTGAGAGAGCCCAATGTGCATTCAAATTTTAGGGCCACTCAGAAATCTTATCACCAGGTTAGTTTCAATTTCCA
>CAUYON010149097.1:0-13516 GCA_963573935.1 Arctocebus calabarensis
AAACAGAGGTTTCCTTCAAGTCTTTAAACAACATGACCATCGTTCCCTCAGCTCTTGGTTTTTTTTGGTTTTTTTTTTTTTTTTTTTGCAGATACACATTGTAATTATAGCCCGCGGTAGAGTGCCGTGGTGTCACACAGCTCACAGCAACCTCCAACTCCTGGGCTTAGGCGATTCTCCTGCCTCAGCCTCCCGAGTAGCTGGGACCACAGGCGCCCACCACAACGCCCGGCTATTTTATTGTTGCAGTTTTGCCGGGGCCGGGGTTGAACCCACCACCCTTGGTATCTGGGGCTGGTGTCCTGCCCACTGAGCCACAGGCGCCCCCCAGCTCTTGGTTTTAATTGTTCTACAGATAGTTGTGTTTCAGTCTAATCCCTCTTGCATTTGTTTTACCTTTGCTTCTTGGATTTTGTTCAGTGATGACTTAATAGGAAAAAACTACCTTGTCTGTATTGTTTTTGACTTTAATGGTCTGTTTGTGGTCCCTCCTTTCTTATCGCTGTTGCCCAGGACCTGCTGGGGACATGGGACACAGGGAATAGCACCCCTTGTCTGCCCTGGGGGGGGGCAGCTAGTGTAAGGAGACCTTCAAGTGCTGCTAGCCCTTTCCAGCTGTGCCTGAGCACTGACCATTGACAGCCACTTCACCTGACTTAGCTCCCTCCTCTCACTGTGTGAAAGGGGTCTATTAACCCTATGTTCAGAATTTTTATGTTTAAATAAGGAAATTTAGAGGAGAATGCCAAGATTTTATTGTTACAGATGAAAAACCCTAGACCAGCTTGGAGGCTCACACCTGCAACCCCAGCACTCTGGGAGGCCAAGGCAGGAGGATTGTGTGAGGTCTGGAGTTTGAAACCAGCCAGAGTGAGACCCCATTTCTCCTAAAAAAAATAGAAGAATTAGCTGGATGTTTTGACAGGGAGTTTGGAGGATCACTTGAGCCTAGGAGTTTGAGGCTCCAGTGAGCTACAATGATGCCACAGTGCACTCTAACTGGGGTGATAGGGAGACTCTGTTTCCCCTCTCAAAAAAAAAAAAATCCAAGAGTCTTAATCTTAGTGTGGAAGCTACATACTCCTCCCTTTCCATGCAGTCCCTTCTGATAAGTTTATCCATCTGTGTCCCCTGCCCAACCTCCAAATCTGCACAGCAGGCCATAGACAAGACTACTGTCCTGGGCAAAGACAGTGCAGTGTGGCCTGGAGTCCGGGTCCAGGCCTCTGTCCCATTATGGCAAGACAGTTGCTCTGCACAGGAGTGCTGTGCTGGGCCGTGGGCGTTTCACTCCCTTACGCACGGATGCTACGGGAACAGGTATAAAAGACCCCTTCTGAGTCAAAGGAAACTGGACAAACACGTCTTGAAATTAAAACAGACCCATAAGGACCATGTGTGTGCCGGAGGTTCCCTCTTGGTCAGAGCTTGGGAGCCCGAGTGAGAGGATTTAGAAGGTTGTGTGCTTTTCAGGGCTATGAACCAGAGACGGGCCACCTCTCAATTGCTAATAGATGCAATATTGAAAAGCACTGCGTGGTTTCTGCCTGTTGTCCTCAGCCTCAGGAAAAAGGAGAGCGAAGAGCACTGGCCATTGGGTGGGTCTGCAGTGTTGTAGCTTCTCTCAGAATTGAGTCATCGCTGGTGTTGGTTGGGTATGCTCAGCACCCTGACCCAGGCAGAGCTGCTGCCCGCAGGGGCCGAGCACGGCCCAGCACTTTACTTTTTCATCCCTGTTGGGCTGGAAACTCCCTTGAGTCCATCTTCAGCTGACAACAGCTAGAATTATGAGAAAATGGCCCCCAGCTGAAAGAGCAGTGTACAGGGGGGAATGTATTTTTGTTTTTTGATAAAATTCTAGGAAAAATAAAAGCCAAGCACCATGCCTAATAATTTGCTAGAATGTGGACTGAGGGGTAAAGGTAAGATTGTGTCATGTATTAAAGGATATTTGGTCTTTTGCCAACTGTGAAGATTACTCAGGTTTCTGGAGAATCATTTTGCTTGGGGTCATTGTAGAAGTCATCTACTTGGAATGAGGCTCCTCAGTCTCCTGGAAGTCTTTAATTGTCCTGTGTGTGGCCATTCAGGCTGTGTATAGCCTGAATATAGCCCTAAAAGGAAGGGGCTGTGAAGATGGCTTGTTTAGCCTCAGCCACCTTTAGAGATGTGTCTGCAGCAGTCGGACTCCGACCACCTGCTGGTGAGCCTCCATGCAGGAGGAAGGTCCCCTTGTTTACTGCCAGCTGTGAGGAGGAGGAACACAGGCCAAGCAGTGGGGCTGGGCTCTTAGTTAGCCGATCTGCTGAAGGTTCAGCGGAGGGAGGTAGATTTGGGTTTACGGGATGGTTCATCCCTGCCATCCTGTCTCATCTTTGGGGACAGAAGACAGTTAACCCAGTGACAGTCCCTGCCAGGTGGTAGGCAAATAGACAGTAGTGTGGCTGGGAGCTGTGGCCAAAAGCTGGTGTTTGAATCTGCCCTCGTGCCTGGCTCTGCCACCCTAGGCCACATCCCTGTTTTTTACACGGCCCTAACCTCTGGACAGCAGTGCCCAGGTGACCAAAATTGGCACTTGACCTGAGGGGATGGGAACACAGTGGCTTGTGATTTCCTCTTCGAAGCCACTTCCTGTTGCTATGGAAATTCAGAAGCAGAGCCAGGGCTTGTGTCCCTGGTGCCCGGCCTTCGGGAGTGGCGTGCTTCTGTGGCTGCAGGCTTGTCTGCACATCGGCTGTGTTTCTGTATTTTCCCCTCCCGTGCCGGATTCTGTCTGTGTCATGTGTTTAGATACCACCCTCCCCTCCACCTTCTGCTTTCCTCAGGGAAAGGCTTGCGTATGAGTCATTGGTAAATGGATTCTCCAAGTCATTAGCATAACACAAGAATAAGGCGACTCTGGTAGTATGTGCCTTTGTACCACCCAGTTATACAGCGTTCAGTATGCAGATTTCCTTTCTGATCACCAAATGAGAGTGTGGGAGGGAAGAAAAAATAAGATGTCTGCTTTTCTTTGTCCTTTGGGCTTCTGAAAGAGGTATTAATATATCTTACTCCTCTGGTTCTGTGTCATCATTAAAACATTCTAACATGCCTTACAAATGCGTATATTTTAAAACCACAAACTAAACAAGAATGCACAGATAAAGATGTTTAAAGACATTTTGGGCGATCTATCTTTTCAAGGAGGCATGTGAATAAACGTGGATTAGGTCGCCCTGCAGAACCCAAGGAGGAGCGTGTTTATTTTGGATATGTGAGCAATGCTTGTTGACATTGTAACCTGTAGTCTTATATTACAGCTGAAAGAAGAGACCTTAAGGTGGCTCAGCACACGCCTTAAGAAGTGTTCAGACATTGGCTATGCCTGTTACTTTCTTTTCTTCTTTTTGATCTTTAAAAGTATGGTAAAGTACATATACCATAAAATGTATCATCTCAGCCATCTCTGAATGCACACTTCAGTGACACTAAGGACATCCACATCGTCACGCAGCCGTCACCACTATTTTCTCTGCAGAAACCTCTTCATCTAGCAAAGCTGAATCTGTGTCTTTGGATGCTAACTCCCCATCGCCCTCCCCCTAAGCTCTGGCAACTGCCATTCTACGTTCTGTCTCTGAATTTGACTTCTCTAGGTACTGCATGTGAGTGGAATCATGTAGTATTTGTAGGTTTTTTCAATTCCTGTAATATTTTCAACGTTCATCCATTGTATAGCATGCATCAGACTCTCCTTCCTTTTTAAGGCTGAATAATATTCCATCATTCTTCCATGGGCAGACCTTTGGGTCCTGGCTCCTGTGAATCGTGCTGCTGTGAGCTTGGGTATACAGGTATCTCCTGACCCTGCTATCCATGCTCGTGAGGCTGTCCCCAGATGTGGGTGGGGGGAGCTGGTAATTGTTTGTGGCACTTGGTGCTTATGTCTGTGAGTTGGGAAAAGCCATCACTCTGCTTAACAAGAGGTTGAGCTGTGTGTTGGGATCACGGGGAGGGCGGGGAGGAAGCTTCAGACACGAAGTGAGTGGAGTGGCCCCTCTTCCCTGGCCAGCTGTCCTTTCCTGTGGGGTTCTGTATGTGTGCCATAGGGGCTGAGAAAACCCAGGCGTGTCCTACAGCGGCCCTCACCCCAGCCATCTATGGAGGGGAAACACTGTGCCTTCTACAGACAGGTGCTGTGTGGTCAGGTGGTCAATGGCCTGGGTTTCTGTCCAGCTCTGCTAGTTAATTCTTGCTGACCTGGGATAAGTAACTTAACCGCTTGGTGCCTCAGTTTCCTCCTCCCTCAAATGGGAATAAAAGTAGAACCTGCCTCGTCGGGCTCTGCTGAGGTTTACCGGCATTAATGCAATTAACAGTGCCTTCTGAGCATGCGGTGAGCAGCATGGAAGTGGCCGTGATAAAGATAGGCCGGGCTGGCTTGGCACACGTAGCACAGTGTTATGGCACCAGCCACCTGGCCTGGGCCAACTGAACAATAATGACAACTGCAGCAAAAAAATAGCCAGGCCTTGTGACGGGCGCCTATAGTCCCAGCTACTTGGGAGGCTGAGGCAAGAGAATCGCTTGAGCCCAAGAGCTTGAGGTTGCTGTGAGCTGTGATGTCAAGGCACTCTACCCAGGGTAGAGGCTCTGTCTCAAAACAAAAAGGAAGAAAGAAAGATAGGCTGGGCCGCTGGTAAGTCCTGGAGTCTAGAGTTTAACTTGTACTGTCAGGGTATTGCCTGGTCTAGGGCCCTGCTCAGAGTCACCTGCTTGTTTCCTAAGTGTCCTCTGGGACTGCTGGCGCCCTGCTTCTTGTCCCTCGGCCTTATGGGAGTTGCGGGGTAGGGGGGCTAACTGGGAGCCTAGGTTTTTCTGAATACTCACTTATAAACTGTCCTCTTCATTTTCATTTTTAAACCAAACATTCTCTTTTAAGTGGGGATTTATTTTTCAGTCTTGAAATATTTTTGATTGAAGACCATGTACTGCCTTCATTCACTGTACATTTACTTTTGTGAAAATACCCCCTGTGCTTTCTAGTAGAGAAAAAAAAAACCCTAAAAGCTTAGGAATGTAGAGAAATAGTTAACTTACATAGCGAAAAAGGGCACCATAATTTGCTACACTCAGTCATTTCTGCATTTCCCACGTTCCTTAATTAACTGTCTTGTCTGATAACACAAATATGAAGAGCAGTAGTGAAAAAGAGACATTTACATATACTTCAAGTCTTATTGAGAGTATAATGTTGGCATCAGATCCTGGGTACAGCTGTAGCAGCAGGCTGTGCACACACCTGCCTGTTGGTTCATACCTGGTGCATGCTGGAGAGAAGATATGAGCCCCTGGGGTCCTGGGGGGATGGTTGCAGGAGACCCATTTTCTTGTCTCTAACTAACTACTCTTTAGAGCAGCAATATGTAAGCTCCCTGTTCTGAGGGTTTTTAGGGGAATGGGTGCCCTGCTGGCAGAGAGAATGGTGCTGCCCCTGTGGCTTTGGAGCTCCTAGAGCCTGAATCTGGAGGCAGGAACTTCTGTCTTTTTCCTGAGAATTGGGGTAGAGGGCACTGTCTACCCTATCACTGGTGAGCACCTTGGCTTTGGGCAGGGTCCACATCCCCAAAGTTAAGGGAATATGCTGCCTGGTGGGTTCTCTGGAATGAGTAGTTATTTTTTGGTAAGAGATGACCTGTTGGCAGCAGCAAACAGGAATGAAACACAGAAACAGGGCATTTGCCAGACCAGAAGCAGCACTAAAGTGTGAGTGTGCACACGTACCCATCCTCCTGGGCACCGTGGGGGCCCCGCGGACCTGTGGGAAGACCTGCTGGAGTTTAGTGGATGCTGCTGCTCTGTAGAGAGACGGCTGCTACGGACGCAGCCGGTGCCGAGGAGACACGGGGCTTCTGTTGTCTCATCACTCGGTTCTCTCCTGCTCTCCCTGTGGGCAGATGTCAGGCCCATGCCCTTAACGAAGCGCCTGGTTTCCCAGACTCTGTTGGTGCTCTGATAACCCCCAAAGGGTTGTCTTTACCTGCCACGTGCACGTGGATTCATTTGTAGAGCTAGCTAGAAGCTCCCAGCTGTTACAGGCAGAATGTAATTGTCACAGCGGTCACTGGTGGACAGCTCTTCTTGGATGATAGCCCTCCTGTCATTTGGGCATTTGTCAGAGATCAAGAGTTTTAGTATTAATAGCTCTAATTGCTAACCTCTGAATCTGAAAAAGTTTCAAAATAGCATCTTTTCAAATGGAGATGGTAAGTCTTAGGACATTGAGAATGATGTCTCCTGAATTTGCCAGAAAATATTTAACTTCTAAGATCCCACTCGCCAGTACGGGAGCGTGTGTGGCAAGGAGGGTGTGGAAGGAGCTAGGGCAGCGCTCGGACCTGACCGTGAAGAGAGCAAGCAGGTGGCGTAGCAGATGTTGGGCTGCTGCCTTCTGGGCCGTGAGTCAGAGACGATCCTCATCTTTCCCTGTGTCTAGAGACTGTGGGATTTAGTGCCTAGACATAGGGACTTTGAGAATGAAAGAGGACTCCGTTTATAACCAAATCACCACAACTGCGTTGTCAGCCCAGGACTGGGTGATAAAAGCTGAGAGTAACCGTTCGCCTCTACCAGAAGGGTGGTTTCTGTTTCTTGCCACCAGAATTATGTTGTCATAAACATGTAAACTTCTAGTCCCTAAACATTGCGTTGTGTTACTATCTAGAGAAGTTAGATGCTATGAACTCTTATGTACCTCCCACCCACTGGGGTTTTGTCATGCTGGTGGGGTTTGGTGTACTTTGAAGCGAACCCCAGATGATGTTCTCGCCACGTTTACTTCAAGGGAGACATTACCCTGTGTCAGGGTTCTCATGTGGGACGAGAGTGTGATGGTCAGTTAGAGACTAGGGCTCTTGGAGAGGGACTAGATGGCATATGAAGTGCAGGAGCAGGTGGTCAATTTTATGTCAAGGTTGTGGTGTTTCTGAAAAAGTGGCTTCTAAACTTACAGTGGGAAGGATGAGTTCATCCAGGTTTACCTTGGGTCACCTGTCCTCTAGGACAGGTCTCTAGTGAGGCTGGCTCCTCTTCTGCTGGTTTATCTATAGAGAGAGGGCCCTGTCGGGGCATCCCAGGCAGGAGTCTGCCGACAGCCTCTGCAGAGCTTGGGGCTCTGCCTGCTGTGCTGTCTGCAGACTCATTCATTGTGTTATACTTAGATCACCACATCTATCGAGGCCCCCCATCTCTCTTCCCCCACCCCCCATCTCCTCGTACTTGAACCCTGGTTCTCAAAGCATCCTGGTGTTGCTTGTCAGCAGATAGTCACAGCCCAGACCCCCTGAATCTGAACCTTTGGGGGTGGGGTCAGCTCAGAGATGGGCACTGCCAGTTCCTTCCCACCCCTACTGTCTGCGGGTGCTGGGCTGTGCTCAGGTTCCTGGCAGCAGGCCCAGCCATTCCAGGGCGTTTGTCCTAAAAGTGATGTCCTCCTCTGTATCCCTTGGTTACCTGCATGTCTGGTATGCAAAGCCAGTCGCCACTTCTGTTCTGCTCTTTTCTGCACTGTGGTGATAGTGAGAGGGGCAGCCAGCTCGGAGTCCCCAGGGCACTTTAGCCCAGGTTTCTGATGCTGAGGTTTGGGCTTAGATGTTTACCTGGTTTGGTTTGTGTTTTAGAGATTTTTATCCAGAGCTAGCCTGTTTATTGAAAGCCACCCACCTTGGCATAGTGCCCAAGGTGCCTCGGCTGGTGTTGGGTACAGTGCTGGGGTGTCATGCAGGTGTCTCTGGGCCTTCTTGGTGCTGGTTTTGTGTGGACTCGGGAGTACCACGTTTAAAGCAGCTACAGAGAAAGTGACAGGTAGCACTTCTGTTTTCTCACCTGCCTGTCCAACCCTCTGGGAAGTGTGCCTTCAAGATGCTTGTCCCTTAAGTTTTTATTATCCTGGGATTAATTTGGGAAGAGAGAAAGCAGGGTCCACTCCTTGTGCAGGCTGCTTCGGGTTCCACAAGCGAATCCCTTCCTGGCATTGCTCCAGCTTTTGCTCTCTCATGAGGGCTCTTTTTCTCCTCTGGTCCTTATTGATCTGTAGCTGCTTATGTTTTTTGGCTTGACTAAAAATAAGCACTTTTTCTTCTCCTCCTCCTAGGCTAGGACTGAAAAAGACAGTCTTTGTACTTCTGCTGTTTGCAGTCTTTGTATTTCTGTA
The DNA here is from genome assembly GCA_963573935.1 of Arctocebus calabarensis. Classification (NCBI taxonomy): domain Eukaryota; kingdom Metazoa; phylum Chordata; class Mammalia; order Primates; family Lorisidae; genus Arctocebus; species Arctocebus calabarensis. Next base: position 8,195 of record CAUYON010149097.1, read on the forward strand.
GAGAAATTGATCTTTTGAAAGACAGAGTGATTATTTTTCCCTCCCTTTTCCTGTATCATGCTAGGGAGCTCTGGAGCAGGAGGGCTGGGAGTCTGCGCTGATCCTGGCCTCAGGTCCTAAACTTGTTCAGCCACTCACATCTCCCTGCACTTCGTCACCCCCTTCCCTCCTCCAATTTTCTTTTCTTTTCTTCTTTTTTTTTCGTTTGATAGCTAAATGATAATTCTCTTTTTAAGTATGCACAATATTTTTATTCCTACAGAGGTATGAACCTGAGGCTGTTGTCTGTCTCCCCCCCACCAGGTTGGAGTGAAGCAGGCGTCCACCCTGGTTCTCCTGGCCTCCCAGTGTTGCCTGTCAGCAGGTAGTCACAGCCCAGACTCCTGGAATCTGAACCTTTGTGTGTGGGGTCAGCTCAGAGATTGGCACCACCAGCTCCTTCCCACCCCTAGCTGCAGAGCCCCTACTGCCTAGGGAAGCTTGCTCCTGTGTTCCCACGTGGCCTGGGGGAAGCTTGCTCCTGTGTCCCTTTACCACTCAGGACCTTTTATTAAGCAGGCACCACAGACTGGATTTTAGATGAGAGGGGAGCAAACTGCTGTCAGGGAGTAGATACATTTAGGAAAAGGAAAGGCACTGACACAAATGGTTATGGAGCGTTGTGATCTGAACTAAACCACAGGAGTGTTTAGGTTCCAAGGAGGGGAAAGACAGGAAGAAACCCTGGGAGACCCACATAGCTCAGATGCCTCCAGCATCTGGGGAGAGGGTGATGGCTAGAAATGCACTGGTGAGGAGTGGAGGTGAGAGTCACAGGGGCCGTGTGTCCTGGGCTAAGGAGCCTTGAGACTTCACATGCTGCTGGGGGGGGGGGGGGGCGTCCCCTTGGCAGCACTGTGCAGGAGGAATCCCGTGGGGAGGACAGTCTGGAGGCAGGCGGGCTGTTGGGAGTCTGTCCAGGGTCTAGATGACAGGGGAAACAGGCCTTTTGCTGTGGCCGTGGGACTTGGGAGGGAGGGGCTGGAGTTAGAGGAATAGGAGGCAGAGGCCATGGGGCTGGGCAGGTGCAGGTGTCAAGGTCACGGAGCTGGGGCAGATGGCAGATGAGGGCCCTCAAATTGATGCTGTCCTACTGCACACCGTCCTGGGTCAGAGCAGGTGCCTTTGTGCACCTTCCAGGATGTTGTTCCCAGACCATAAACTAATACCCTAAAAACCTTTTCTGGCATTTCCTAATTTCAGAGATTGACTGTGAGTTACAGTGTTTTAGCCACCTTCGTGGGGGCTGACAGTGGTTTTGCCCATGTGCACTTTGCTGTCCTCGACTCCCAGCAGAAATTCCTAGAGCCCTGGCCATGCTGGCTCTGCCGTGTCCTGAGCCTGGTGCCACCTGTCCCCTGAGGACACTGCCTGCCCTGTCTTGTGCCTGTCTTATCTACTGGATCTTCTTTCTTGGGCCTGGAAGTTTTGTTCTTTTCTTTCTTTCTTCTCTCTTGTTTAAAAGTCTTCAGGCCAAGGCCAGTCGTAGTCTGTGTTTTCAGCTGATAGTGTCCTCATGAGCAGTTGCCGGCCAGTAGCACAGCTGAGCTTCTCTGTGGAGGTTAAGGCTAACGGGTCCCTATTGGGGGAGCCTGCTCTCTCCTCCAAGGCATCCTTCCTCCTGCCCTGATGCCTCCCCAGATCTGCAGGGCAAACACTCTGCTCCAGACATCTTCCCTCTTTGTTTCTAAGACTGTTGCCACTCAGCAACCTTTAGGACAGTTGTTGATAATAACACAGGTGTGGCCCCTGTACCCACCTATGTACTTGTCCAGCCCAGTGGACAGACTCTTCCTCTTTCCCCTTTTAAAGCTTCAAATCATAAAAGACATTGATGCTTCCTGGCTGAGAGCTGAGAAGTGGCAAAAGGCTGCCCTCTAGGAGAGCCAAAGAAACAAAGCTGGAGTGTGCAGAATCCGCCTTCTCCCTACATGTCCCTTTCCTCCAAGAGAGGAGGGCAGGAAGCCTGATGGGGATGGCTTCTTGAGGACAGGAGTAGTTCAGCACAGTCTCCTGCTGACCTTCCTGACTGCGGATTCCTCTTCTAAATTTGTGAGGTATGGGTCACACAGGCCTGGAAAAGCCCTTGTTTAACTTGGGTTTTCTTCCTCTCTACCCTCCCAGCTGCAGGGAAGGCAGATGCCTCGGTCCTAAAGGGGTGCTCCCTCCCCCAGTCATTGGGGCGGGTGTCAGTTGGTTTCCACGTCTAACTCCTTTTTTTTAATTTGTGTAAGTTTATGGGGTCTAAGTTTAAGTCTCCAACGCTGATGTATTGGGAGTCTCTGTCTCTGTGGCTATAGTGACATGGGCTGCTCTAGCTGAGTACGTTGTCCTCCCCCGCTGCACTCTGCACCTGTCACTCCCTCACTCTCCGCTGGCTTGCCCGGCCGGGTATGTGCAATTTAGGTAAGTGAGAACATGGCAGTATCTGTCTTTCTGTCCTTGTCTGTTTCTTTGTTGCCTGATTCCAAAGCTGCTACTTTTGTTTTTTGAGTCCTGAGGTCATTTTCTGGACTTGACCTTGCCTCTCCCAGGAGGGGGACCTTGTGGGGTCACAGAATGCCGAGTTTTGGGCACTGAGTTCGAAGGTCCCTGGAGGGTGGGTGAGGCTGCCACTTTACAGGGCTCCTGTTCCACAGGCTGCCGCCACTCTGGCTGTGTGAACATTACGCTGTCCCAGTGGTTCTGGGTTTGGTATCCAGGTTAAGGAGGTTTCCATGTTAAACATGTCCCATCTCTGTAGTAGTGACCTTCGACCGTAGATGAGGGCTCACAGGGTCCCTTTGATGTCCTGAATATAGCAAAAGGCTGAGGCCCTCGGATTTAGAAGACCTCTTAAACTACCTGCTTGTTGGCCAGGGCATTTGTGTGTCCCGCGATGCCGTGCCCTTAGTCAGCTTAGTGAGGTGAAGGTGAGCCTTTTCTTTTGCTATTTTTATATCTCAGCCATGTAAATATAAACAGTCTGATACATTGACTAATTCTGTGTCTAGGGTGGGAAACTGTGGCCAGACGCCCTATACTCTTAGAATAGCATAGCATGAGTAATAGCCACAAAGCCTCCGTCCAGCCGCCCCTCCCTCTCCATGCATTCGGTCTCCCGGCAGAGCCACTGCATTATTCCAGCAGGGCATCTCTGACGGCCCTCAGATCAATCGATCCCAACACACGGGGTGCCTCTGAGGCCTTCCCACTCTTGATTTAATTCTTGGAAGTATTTCACAGCCCACTGGCTCATTGTCTCACTTAATTTTATTCTGCCCTGATAAAGATTGACAGTTACATGATGTGACAGTCCCCAAGCTAAGGATGGCTGAATGGGCTTAGGGAGCTGCTGAGGCCAGATACCCATGAGATCCTGAGTGTGGAGCCCCCATGTGACTTGAATCGTACCCACCTTAGGGCCAGGGAGCCCCCAGCTTTTTGGGTGGCTAATTTGCTGCCCACCTCTGTCGCTTCCGTTTCTCTGTTCAGAAGTTCACTGCTCTAGCTCTCCATAGGAAGCCTGCAGTAGAACACCCCGAAGAGGCTTTATGATCCCACATAAATGCCAGTAATACTTCTTATATCTCTAGAAACTCATATTTGGATAAAACAAAAAATTTTTTTAAACCTTTGGTAACTATTTCCAACAGCTGTTTTTAAAAGACATTAAAACAACTTCTTCAACTTTCTCTTCCCTCATGGCTTGTTTTTGTCAACAGCCTTCCCAGAAGAAATGGGTGTCACTGTTAGAGTTTGGGTTGGAAATCAGGGAGGGCGTATGTCTTATTATACTCCGAAAGGAAAAGCAGCCTCGTGTCTTCTTGTGCATGAAGCTTCTTTACTGGGAGCACTGTCGTGTGGCGTGTTGGTGTGTGACGCTCTGCGGGGCTGCCGGGGTGTTTGGTGGGTGTGCTGGAGCCCTCGGTGCTCTCCTAGACATTGATGATGATGGGCACGTTGCCATACCCATTCAGATCTGACAGGGCTTGGAATGCTTGACTCTGACCCTGCATTGTTTTGGATGGAGACTGCTGAGCACTGAGGAATTCACCTTTGTTTTTCCTTCCCTAAGGAATCTGTCCTTGTGGTCTCCGAGCAGCATAAAGAATTCCAGGTTATGCCAGTATTTATAGCTGTTCAGGGCCAGGTGGAGCCAGCAGGCTCTCAGCTGTGTCTCATGCCTTTGTGTGACTTCTGTTCCCGTCTTCCAAGTACACTACAGGGTTGATTTCTGGAACACAATTTTTCCCTCATTTCAGAATGTTGTGTGGCCTCCTGGACTGGATTTTGTAGCTTTGCCGACAGAACAGTTGCAGAGTGGTGGACAGTCACTATGCCCTTCTTCATCTTATCTCATTCCTCTTGTCCCTGCAAATTTCTGCATCTCAAAGTCCACTGGAAAGTGTCCCGGCAGAGCCTTCTGTTTCATCTCCGACTCTGCTGTCGCCAGCACAGCCTGGAGCTGCACGGGTAGGAGCGTCATGGTGGTGAAAAGATGAGCCTGCGATTTCCAGGAGGTCAAGGACGAGGGCCAGGCCAGAATGTGTCCGGTGGCTCCAGAACACACATTGCCCTGGAGATAAGGCAGACTGTGTTCTCTTGTGGAGCAATGCTGTTTCCTTAGAAAGCAGTATGACTCTGGGCACCATCCTTCCCCAGGTGGCCCTGGGAGAAGAATTTTTAGTTCTTGAATTTGCTCAGAATTGCCTTTCCCTGGAGGATCTGCCCTACTTGCACCCACCACATGGTCCTGAGGGAGGGAGGCAGAGCTCCTGCCACTCACTGGTATCTTCTGCTATGGATGAGCAGAAAGAAGGCCTCGGAGAGCTCAGGCCCGTAGCTTACAAATATATCCAACACTGAGCCGAAATCTCAATCCTGAGTCATTCAAAGACTAGGGCAAGGTTTTTCAAGTTGTAAATTATGACCCACTAAGTAGATCATGAAACTAATTTAGGAGAATGACATCCTTTTTTAAAAGAAAAATTATATAAAAGGAAAAATACTAGAGCACATCACACATGGAAAAGTAGGTAGTCTTTCATGACACTTTATATAGATGGATATGTGTGCATGTGTATATATATTTTAAAAATATATGGATATGTGCTGGATGTTTACATCAGATTTATTTCTTACTATGGGTTTTGGCCAAACAGTTTTTTTTTTTTTTTTTGAGACAGAGCCTCAAGCTGTCACCCTGGATAGAGTGCTGTGGCATCACAGCTCACAGCAACCTCCAATTCCTGGGCTCAAGCAAGTCTCCTGCCTCCACCTCCCAAGTAGCTGGGACTACAG
>CAUYON010149099.1:0-12340 GCA_963573935.1 Arctocebus calabarensis
TGGCGGGTTTGAATCCAGCCTGGGCCCACCAACCAAAAATGACGGCTGCAACCCAAACAAAAATAGCCGGGCGTTGTGGCGGGCGCCTGTAGTCCCAGCTACTTGGGAGGCAGAGGCAGGAGACTCACTTGAGCCCAGGAACTGGAGGTTGCTGTGAGCTGTAATGCCACGACACTCTACCCAGGGTGACAGCTTGAGGCTCTGTCTCAAAAAAAAAAAAAAAAACCACGCAGGAAAGAAGAAAACAGACAGCCATCTCTAGGCACAGGGCAGGGCTGTCCACTCTGGGCTCGGAGCAATGACCAGAATGAGCCCATGGGCCAGTTCAGGGTAGTGTCCAGGCACCCACTCTGGACCACACCCCAGCCAGGTGTCTCATGAAGACCAGGGGTCTAGGATGACAAGATGTAGGGGTCCTGAGCAGCTCTCGGGGCATAGACAGCCGGCTGCATTGCTGGGACAATGGCCCTGGGCAGCCTCCATCCCTGACGCTGATGAGGGGGTGCTTGGACAGTGTGCCCTCTGGGGACCGTCCTGGTCTTTCTGAGGCCTTGGCAGGATCTGGGTCTCTTTTCATCATCAGCTCCTGCAGGTGGCGCTCGGCCCTCATGTGATAGGCGATCAGACAGGCTTCCGCTTCCGTGATGTCTTTACCTTCCTCTCTTCCTGCCACCTATTGTCCCTTGACCCTGAGTGAGCCTCCCACCCTCCAAAATGACTGTGTGCGCTGAGGAGGTGGGGATTCTTCTGCCCTCCCAGGTTTCTCAGGAAGAAGGGTCACTTTCATGAACCCCAAGCCCAACCTAGGCAGGTTCTGTGCCTCTGACCAGGAAGCCTGGGGTGGGCTCTGGGACCCACAGGACCTCCCTGGGCAGGCTCTGGGATCATCTGAGACCCCCTAGGTGGTCTCTGGGACCCCCTGGGACCTCCCTGGACAGGCTCTGGGACCCCTTGGGACCTCCCTGGGTGCACTCTGGGATCATCTGGGACCTTCTGGGACCTCCATGGGTGGGCTGTGGGAACCCCTGGGACCTTCCTGGGTAGGCTCTGGGACCCCCTGGGACCTCCCTGGGTGGGCTCTGGGATCATCTTGGATGCCCTGGATGGGCTCTGAGATCCCCTGGAACACTCTGTGCATAGTCTTGAATGCCCTGGGACTCTGGGCCCTTCCCTCTACATACAAGCACATGTGTCATGGTAAAGTTGTAGCTGTGTCCCTTGAAGATAGAAGAAAGTGGAAGAGGACACCTCTCACTCACTTCTTCTGCATCACCCCAGAATCACTAGACAGCACAATTGAACATGGACATGATGCAATAACTGGAAAAGAGTAAGCAAAATTTGCCATCATTTTGCAAATCAGATGGCTACATGCCTGGGAAATCTAAGAGAACTGGGCACACAGACTGGGCACACATTAAGACCCCATCTCTACAAGAGAGTCTAAAAATCAGCTGGGTGTGGTGGCACCTGTGGAGGGTCCCATCAGCCTAGGAGGTGAAGGCAGCAGTGAGCTACGATGACACCACTACATGGAGGCTGGACCTTGTCTCAGGGAAAAATGACACAAACCCCCACTTAGTAGCTGTGTAGAGCCCACTGGCTGGCCCGGTTGACACTGACTATTGTGATAAACATCTCTGCCTGAAATCTTATCTGTCCTTCACATGACCTCCTCAGGATAAATTCTTTCCTCAGAGAGGAATAACTGTACAAGAGTGCGTGGAAGTGTAAATCAGATTTGGACCAATCCCTCCTCTGCTGATCTACACTCCTGCCAAGGTTGCCCCTCTCACCACACTTTGGTCAGCACCAAGCATTATAGCTTTTAATCTTGATTTTCTTGATCAGTGGAAAATGGTAAATCTGTCTGACACTGAATACTATTGTGCTTTAACATGTGCAAGTGTTAACCACTTTCAGCAAAGTTTAATGACTTCCCTGCTTGTGAGTGAGTAGAGGGCATTTGGGTGCCTGCATTAAATTCCTGAGGCAAGCCGGGCAGGAAAGGGCCCTTGGAGGGTTATAGTTAGGATGGTCAGTGAGGTGACAGCTGATTAGCCAGATCCCAGTGGCTCTGGAAACCCACTGTGGGTTCCCAGTGTCTGCAACCCCAAAACCAAGGTGTGGGGCCTGGATCTTTCGTGCCCAAACTTCCAAACCCTTTCCCAGTCCCAGTTAGCTTGCTCTGCAAAATGGCTCCCTGTGGACAACCCACAAATCTGCAGAGAGAACTACAGACCTGGAGAAAACTTCTTCCAATCTAGGAAGCCTGTGTTTTTTACCAATAGAAATCGCTATCTCCCAGATCCCTGATCAATATTCATCAAATGAAGAGTCAGAGAATGCTGGATTGAAAGAGCGGCTCCCACAGCCCAGTGCCTAACCCTAACCCTAATTCCCCCCAGCCCTAGACCCAGTGCCTAAACGTAACCTTAACCTTTAACCCCCACTCCCCCACACTAGCACCCCTACCCCATGTTTAACCCCAAGCCTAAACCTTCACCCCCCCGCCCCAGCACCTAACCCTAAACCCTGCTCAGTGTCTAACCTTAACCCTAACCCCCACCCCCCAGCCCCATCACCTAACCCTAAACCCCTCAGAGTCTAACCCTAAACCTCTATCCTCACTCCCCACTGCCCACGCTGCTGCCCTATACAGGGAGAACAGGGTGCAGGGAGGGTGCAAGGCAGGGACACCTCAGTGAGGTGGGGGATGGGTAGGCTGGGGTGGGCCAGGAAGACTTCAAAGGGTCCCCTTCCTCTGGTAAAGGGGTAAGGCCAGACAGAGCTGTGAGTAAATAATTCTGCTGCATGTCATCTGCTGTCAGCACACAACAAGGGGAGGAGAGAAAAGAATGGAAGAGGTGTCTAGAGGAACCCTGCTCAGGACACAGGGGAAGCCCACTCAGTGCTTAGGACACAACGTCTCTACATCCAAGGGTGCAAGACCTCTCTGGCCTCGGGATCTGCCCATGGGGACACTTTCTGAGTCAGTCCCAAGAGCCACCAGGAGTCCCATGGGTCCTAAGGGTGCCACCCTGTCTTCGTGCCCCATATACAAGACTTTGAAAGTCCCCCCCAGTCTGAGGAGGGGCCACAAGGGTCCACAGGCAACTGATGTTGGAAATCACCGCACCCAACATGCAGCTGTCCTGTGTGGGCCCTCTGCCCACTGCACTGCCCTCGAGAGGGACCCCACCGGTGGCCCAAGTTGGGGCAGTGTGGGGGCCTGGGTGTCCTGAGCTCCTTTGCCTCTGAGTCATCCACCCCTAGTGCTGCCTGGACTTCCTCACACCAGGAAAGGGCTCAACTGCCCTGACCAAGGCTCCAGACACTGTTGCCTCCCATTCTCAGTGTGGTCAGTCCAGACACCTGCCCTAGCACCCACCTCCCCACTGATCACCCACCAAGGGACAGCTGGGTGCAGCTTGTCCACTGGTTCTACCGATTCCAATCCCCAGGGTCCCTGTAGCCTCTGACCCCACCCCCACAGGGACCCTGCAGCTTCTGACCCCCATCCCTCAGGGCCTACCCTGCAGCCTTGACCCCACCTCCCAGACCCCACCCCCATAGGGACTCTGCAGCCTCTGACCCCACCCCCCCAGGACCTACCCTGCAGCCTCTGACACCACCTCCCAGACCCCACCCCCACAGGGACTCTGCAGCCTCTGACCCCACCCCCCCAGGGCCTACCCTGCAGCCTTTGACCCCACCTCCCAAGGGACCCTGCAGCTTCCAACTCCACCTCTGGAAGGACGGTCTAGTCGTGCCATAGGGACCCCTCTGGGTAATGGTAAGACCCGTGGAGCTCATGCCCTCTGGCTTAGATGAGGTAGGTCTGTACAGGAGATTTCAGTTTGGATAATGCCCTGGACCCATAAAGGCTTTGGCCTAGGGGTCTCTTTCTCTCTTCTCTCTCTCTCTCTCTCTCTCTCTCTCCTGCTCCCTGACCCCAGGGTGGGGCCTCCAGGCAGGCCAAGTGCCCCAGGACCTGCACATGTTAAAATCCTTATCTCCAGCTAATCACTGGAGGGCAACCTCCACCTTAAAGATCCCAAGCTGAAACACAAGTGGTGGGATTCTCTGAACAGAGAAGAGAGCTCCCTACTCCCCTGGGAAGGCTAGACCAAGCCTGAGTGCTCTGTGGGTAGTACTGTGAGTGGCCCCCAAATACCCTCTGAACACATAGCCGCTTTGCCCACAGGGAGGTTGGGCAGAGCTGACCCTACTCATCTGAGCCTACTTAATTTAAGCCCCTTTCGCAATCTGTGCTTGCAATTTGTGCTTGCAACACTACGAGGTGGTTAAGACACGTGCCCATGGCCCTCAGTCCACTGTGCCCCACCCACACTGTCCAGTGCACACTCAGCTGAAAGAGCACACAGGGGACAGCCAGCTGCTGTGACACTGGTCCATGTCACAGCAGGGCATAGGGCATTTTGTAAGCTCTTTCAGGGTGTGGGTGTGTGGGGCACATGGGCATACAGGAGGCAGTGACTGGTTGCAGGCAGCGCAGTCTTCATGACTGCGGAGGGAGGAGAGGAGAGGGAAGGGAGGGGAGGAAGGGAGGGGAGGGAGGGAGAAGCAGAAGGCAGGGAAGGGGGGCTGACTAGGCCTGAGTGAAGCTGGGAGAGAGGAAGTCTGGCTGATGGCATGTCTGTCCCCACAGGATAGCAGCTATCCCCACAGTATCCCCCACTGTGGTTACTGAGAGGACAGGGAGACCAGGACAAAAGAGGGTCTGGGGAGAGAAGCCCCTGGCCTCACAAAGCTGGAGAACTCAGTCCAGGAACACGGGCTCCCTCACAAGTGCTTTGAGTCTTCCCTGTGGCTTCCCCGTGTGTGTCCACTCTCTGAACGCCACGCTGACCCCGGCAGGCAGGGGAGGCAGAGCAAATGAGGACAGACCTAGACCTAGGCACCAGATCACCTTAGGGGAGCGGGCTGGGGGACTTTCTCTGGGAAGAGCCATTCCCCACCTGAGGGGACTGAGGCTTCCCAGAGCCAGGACACTTGGCACTTGGCGGCTTGCTGGGTTAGGCACTCACAGATCAGACGCTGCCGGCCACTTGCTGCTAGATGTGTGGCAACCGGACTTGAGATAAAGTGTTTGTTTGCTCCTGCCACGGGTGGCCACTGCAGAGGACAGTGGCTAGAGTAGGATCACAATGTCCTCCACAACCCCTGGGAGGGCCCCTCTGACCAAAAGGATGCAGTAATTGGGCATTCCAGGTGTCATTTGTCCCGGGACCAGTCAGGACATCGTCTCAGTCCCTCGTTCCCTAACCCAGTGGATGGGTAGACTCTCTGTCACTGTCAGGACACCCTGGTATCCCCAGAGTGTCCCCCTGTCCCCTGGTCTGTGAGGACCTGGCCCCTGACGGCACCTGGGCAGTGGTGACCTGGCTGTGGGGCCTCTGCCTGAGTTGGGGACGGTGTTTTCAGCTGCTGCTGGCCCTGCCTGACCCTGGGCAGTGGTGCCCTGGCTGTGAGGGCTCTGCCAGAGTTGAGGATGGTGTTTTCAACCAGTTGGGACAGGTCGGCTCTGGGAGGTGCCCGCCCTCCCCCGCGGGGGAGGGGTGATCCCGCCCTCCAATCCCAATGGCCTGAACGTACTTTAGGAAGTGCTTGTGTGTCCCAGTGAGAACAGCGGCAGGAGTTGCTGGAAACTCAGAGGAGTGGGAGGTGAGTGGCCACCTCCTTGGGGCTCAGAGTCCTCCAGGGACAAGGGGGCAGCTCAGTCTTCATGGGGATGGGGAGGGGGTTTAGTCGCCCTCCTATAGCTCAGGCCCGGGGCTTCTCATCTTCTGCCTGGGACCCTTGGTGAGGCAGGGGTCATAGGCAGGGACAGGGGCCAGGGTTCCCAAGGGGCACAGGGTTCCCTGTGCCTCCAGAGAGGCTACAGGTGTCCCATGACTCCTTGGGGTTGTGACACTCCTGGTGGTTTGTGAAATGGCCTGGATAGAGCCTTGTGTTTGGTCACCAGGGGGCCTTGTGGCTTGTCACTATGGGGCCCATCTGGGAAAAGCCTTTATTCACTGATGCCCCCACACTGGGGAGAGTGAGTGTTTTGGGATCTGGGAATGGAATGTTGGGAGGAGGGAATGTTGGGTCTTGGGGCTCGGCACCTGCTTATTCACCCAAGTGTGAACCATGACAGGTGGGCACCTCTGGCTGGGGGTTAGGGTTAGGGAGGGAGAAGACCTTTCCAGGAGAGTCAGCAGGTGGGAGTACAGTTGTCTCACTTGGCCTGGCCACTCAGCCCCGCTGTGACCTTCAGCACATTTGCATCTGTCCCCCTCAGCTATAAGGACAGGGTAGAGAAGACCTTGCTGATCAGGGGTCAGGGCTCTGTGAGAGCCCTCCAGGCCCACTCAGGTGCTGTCTGGAAGGCACATTGGAGCTGCCCTGGGAGTGGCAGTAAGATCTTTGAAAATCCCTGTCTGTACTCCACAGCTGTCATGTAGTGAGAGGGGTAGTAAGATATAGGGACAGGAGGGGACACAGCTCAGTGTCAAGGGACATGGGATGTGAGGCGAGGGTCTGATGATGTGGGGAAAAGGACTATTACAGTAGAAGGGAGACTATTACAGTACAGGGGGACTATTACAGTAGAGGGGGACTATTAGAGTAGAGGGGAATTATTACAGCAGGGGCACTATTACAGTAGAGGGGGAGTATTTCAGTAGAGGGGGACTGTTACAGGAGAGGGGCACTGTTACAGTAGGGGGGACTATTACAGTAGAGGAGGACTATTATAGTACAGGGAAACTATTACAGGAGAGGGAACTATTATAGTAGGACTATGACAGTAAAGGGGGACTATTGCAGTGGAGGGAAACTATTATAGTAGGGAGAGACTATTACAGTAGATGATAGCAGTGGGGGGACTATTACAGTACAGGGGAATTATTACAGCACGGGCAGATGTTATAGTAGAGGGGGACTTATAGTGGGGGGGACTATTATAGTAGAGGGGACTATTACAGTACAGGGGGACTATTATATTAGACAGGACTATTACAGTAGAGGGGGACTATTACAGTTGAGGGGGACTGTTATAGAGAGAGTACTATTATAGTATAAGGGAACTATTACAGTAGGGGGACTATTACAGTAAGGGGGACTATTATACTACAGGGGAATTATAGCAGGGGGGACTGTTATAGTCGAGGGGGACTATTACAGTAGAGAGGATATTATGGCAGAGGAGGGACTATTTCAGTAGAGGGGACTATTGCATTAGAGGGGGGGCTATTACAGTAGAGGGGCACTATTATAGTAGAGGGGGACTATTACAGTAGAAGGGGCCTATTATAGTAGATAGGACTATTACGGTAGAGGGGGGACTATTTCAGTAGAAGAGGGACTATTACAGTAAAGGAGTGAAGGAGTTGAGGACATTTCATCCCAACATATGACTTCCTCGTATGACTGAAGGCCATTCCAGGTTAAGACACTGGAGGAGGTCTTCCCTCTCTTCATAAACTGGACTAGCCTGATCAGAGATCAAGAGGACAATTGACTCCCTTTCCCCCTTCCTGCTATCTCAAGATATTTCAGGCATGAGTGTTGGGAATGTAGGCAACCTGGCCCAAATCATTTGGGTCATAAACACCTGTCTCCCAGGTTAATCCACAAGTCAATCTATTTCTCCCCATTCACTGGTTAACCCTAGCAATCCCTCTAGTAACCGCTGATGCCCTATCCTCCTACATTCCTCCTGCATTCCTCCCCTCCTCTGAAGGGTGATTATAAAGATATCTGAACTACATCGAGAAACTGGGTAATCACTCTATGATTTGTCCCTCTGTGCGTAGTACTAAATCCTTTCTCTCATTAATCTGTCTTCAGTTGATCTTTCAGTGAACTTTCAGCAGAAAGGGTAACTTTCCCCTCACCTTTACAGGGGGAACATTACAGTAAGGGGGACAATGACAACAGAAGGGAGCTATTACTGCTATACTACAGGGGTGACTTTATAGTAGAGGGGGACTATTATGGTAGAGGGGACTAACACCAGGAGACTATTACAGTAGAGGGGAGGCTGTTTTAGTAGAGGGGGGACTATTACAGTACAGGAAGACTATTACACTAGAGTGGGGGCTATAACGGTAGAGGGTGGACTACTACTATAGAGGGGGACCGTTACAGTTAAGGGGGCTATTACAGTCAAGGGGGACTATTATAATAGGAACTATTACAGTAGAGGGGAGACTGTTATAGTAAAGGGAGGGCTATATAGTAGGGGGGACTGTTCTAGTAAGAGGGACTATTATAGTGGGGGGACTATTACAGTATAGGAGAATTATTACAGTGGGGGACTGTTATAGTAGAGGGGGGCTACAAATTAGTGTACTACTATACAATTACAATTACAGTTACAATTTAGGGTACTATTATAGTAGGGGAAGACTATTATAGTAGGGGGGCTGTTATAGTAAAAGAGAAACTATTATAGTAAAGGGGGGGACTATTAGAGAGGGCACTATTACAGTAGATGGGGACTATTTTAGTGCAGAGAGGACTATTACAGTAGATGGGAGACTGTTATAGTGGAGGGGAGACTATTATAGTAGAGGGGGGTCTATTAATCTAGAGGGTAAATATTCTCTAAGAGAATATTTGGGGAGGTTATTCTGACCCCTTCAACAACCCTATTCCTCCCCAGTCTGTTTTTTCCTCCCCAAAGTTATAGCCCCTGTGTGATCAGCATAAGTTTTTGCCCTAAAAAAGCCTCTTTTCCTTCTGCAGGTTGCAGGAGGTGGTCCTGCCATGGGCGGGCAGATGAGCACCGGGTGCAGCTTCCCCAGCCTGCGTTGCGAGATGAAGAACTCAGACTGGATGTCAGCACTGAACCCCCAGCTATGGGACGTGCCCCTGCACCACCTGTCCATCCCAGGTGAGGTAGGGGGAAGGGCTATCACTTGCACGACCCCACAGGGGCACTGTAGAGCCAGTCTTAGGTGTGGGGAAACCGTCAAGCACACAGGTGGACACACATATGCACACACTGGCACACGCATGTGCACACAAGCCCACACCTGTGCCTTTGTCTCCCTCATCATGATGCAGTCGAGGGAGGTCCACAGGCCACCTCCAGGAAGGGGTGGAATTCAAGGCTACACACCCATTGGCTAGTCTGTTCTTACTTTTAGAACATGGGGGAGGAGGTTTCAGGCCTCGCCAGCTTCTCCATCACTCTCCACCCAAGACTGCTGAGAGTCTCCTGGGCTCAGCACTCCAGTGTTGGGGAGGAGAAGATTAATCGCCCCAGGGATTTTTCAAGTGAACTGAAAAAGCCTCGAGTCTCTTCAATTGCAACAAATGATGAGAAAGATATCACTGGACTGACACTTGTCAGAGGTGGGACACGCCACGATGGCCACGGGTGGGGCGTGTCCCATGTGACATGCCACAGTGTCCTGTCTGTGTCCAGCACATGGAAGGGCCCTTGTCTACCAGCTCCTGGGTGCCCAGCTGCCAACTGCAACCGCTGACGGCCTTAGCTGCACCACACGAAGGTGAAAATGTGTTTGCTGCTCTTTGGTCCACACTTGTCGGAAAGCATGGAGTCGAGTGCCCCACCTCATGTTAACATGAGACCTGTGTCCATCTGCTCTGAGTACAATGTCTTCATGGCTCATCTGTGTTGTGGCCGTGTCAGAGCTGCCTTTCTCTTTGTGGTTAATATTCTCTCGATGGAAGGAACTTGGCTGTTCCCACCTCCTGGTTGCTGTGAACTTGGTACACTTGTCTTTGCATCTGCTTTCATTCTGCACCCTGCATGCTCAGCATCTTTTAAAACTGATGCTGCAGCAGGATCCGGAAACATACCTCTGCCTGCATTCCTATTGGGGAGTCCCGCCTCTGCCAGAAGGCCCAGTGGAACAGGACGTGGACACTCCCTCTGACAAAGGGAGCCAGCAGCTGCCCTCCACGTACCTTGGAGTCATCCCTCCTCATTCTCTGTCACCTTGTTTAAGTGTCTGCACATGGTTGCAGGGTGTGAGTGTGGTGACTCCCTCCGCCATCCTCTGTGATGAGCAGGCAGGCATTTCCATCCTCTGCTTTTATAAAAAGGAAGTAAAGGAGAGGCACCCACCATGCCTCTCCACGTGTGCATCCCAGCTGTCACTGGAACTGCTCCCTCAGAAGGGTGCAGAGTTTTCACTGAGTGGCTGTTGCCAAATCCCCACGTGGCTTCCACTCTGCCTCTGTATCTTCTCCAACACGTCCAGCCTCTTTCCTTTGCCAACTGGGGCTCTGCAGTGGTGCCTCAGTGTTGTGTGAATTTGTTCTTCAGTTTTCACTTTGTCTGTCTCTGGCATTTCTAACAAATCATTTAATCTTTTAAATCTGGTGCATAGTTCACTCACTGTGGACTAGCATCGGCCAGACCACCACCCAGGCAGGGCATGAGACAGTCCCTCCCCAGAGGGTCGCTTTGTGCCCATTGTAACCAATGCACCCAGAAAAACATCCACTTCCTGACCTCTTGCACTCCAGGAGGTTTTGTCTCTTCTAGGACTTTCTGCTGAGGGACCCTGACAGCGTGACAGTGTGTACCGACTGCTATCACTCAGCGATGCTGTTGAGATCCATCTGTGCTATCACATGGACCAGAAGTTCTCTTCTAGAATTTTATGACTTTTTAAAAGAAATTTAAATCTTTGGTTTACATGCATTTATGTTGGTGGGGCAGGACTCAACCTCTAGCTTTCCAGGACTGCCCAGTCGTTCTGGCAGCTGGACTCCTGCCGGTACATGAATCCAGCCATGGAAATGACATGGCCATGTGGTGCTGTCTGGACATAGAGAGGGAAAAGCCCCCAGGAGCCAGATCAACCTGAGCAGGGCTTGGAGGAGGGATGACACACAAATGCTGTGGCCAGAACAGCATCCCCCAAATCTCTTCCCACCTAGAACTGTGAAAGCAACTTATTTGGAAATGAGGTCTTTGCAGATATAATCATGTAAGATGAGGTCATCCTGGACTTGCCTGGGTGGGTCCTAAATTTAAGGACTGGAGTTGTCATAAAGATAGATGTGCTGAGAAGACAAGCTATGTGGAGATGGAGGCAGAGACTGGAGTGATGTGGCCACAAGACCAAGGACACCTGGAGCCCCCAGGAGCTGGGAGAGGCAAGAAGGAGGCTCCCCTGGGCCTGTGGAGGGACAGTGGCCCTGAGACACCTGCACCTTAGACTTCTGGGCTCCAGGGCTAGGGAGGATGAGTTTCATTGGGTTTAAATCCTCAGTTTGTAGTCCTCCATAACACTGACAGCTGAGTCCCTGTATGTGGGGTGACCTAGTGTGAGCCCCCCACCATGCACTTGTTATCTCTTTAATGCCTCTGCACTTCAGAAATACCAACTGTGAGAATGAGTTTGCAGAGTCAGAGTGAAGTTTAGATAAACCCTGGAGATGTAACCCTCTGAATGTGGAGGGAGGAGGCCCCCCAGCTTCCTTCCTCATGCTCCCCAACTGAAGTAGGGATATTCCTCCTGCAGAGGACAGTGTGTGTATGTGTGGAGGAATATCCTTCCCTGTCAGGTCAGCTGTCCCCACGACCATCACAGGGGGCAAGACCAGGCCCCAGGTAGGCTCAGGGAGTCTGTGAACAAGTCTGTGGGACACACAAGAGGGTTAAGAGCCAGCTCACTCAATTGCACTGTTTAGAAGTTACTAAGGTGCCATGTCATCAATAGTTTTATTATTCATTCATTCGTTCATTTATTTTTGAGACAGAGTCTCATTCTGTTCACTGGGTAGAGTGCTATGGCGTCACAGCTCACAGTAACCTCAAACTCCTGGGGTCAAGTGATTCTCCTGCCTCCCAGTAGCTGGCACTACCATCACTCACCATGATTCCTGGCTAGTGTTTCTATTTTTAGTAGAGATGGGATCTTGCTCTTGCTCAGGCTGCGTGAATAGTTTTAAATATACTATTTTTTTATCAATATTTACTGGTTAGAAAACTACTATAAACAGATTCTCCCTATACATAATAGATATAAAACAGATTCATAAATGTGCTATTGCAATGTCAGAACAGAACTTTAATTTTTTACTTAATTCTATATTGTCAGTTTCCTGCAATTAGCATGAATTCCTATGTGTATTAGTCTCCTAGAGCTGCTGCGACAAAGTACCACACGTTGGGACCTTAAAGTAACCCTGGAGCCCAGAAGTTTGAGGTGCAGGAGTCTCAGGGCCGCTCCCTCCATAGGCCCCAGGGAGGCTCCTCCTTGCCTCTACAGCTCCTGTGGGCTCCATCCCTGGGCTTGTGGCCACATCACTCCAGTCTCTGCCTCCATCTCCACGTGGTTTCCCC
>CAUYON010149103.1:0-16775 GCA_963573935.1 Arctocebus calabarensis
GCCTGCCACAGTGCCCGGCTATTTTTTTGTTTTGCAGTTCGGCGGAGGCCGGGCTTGAACCCGCCACCTTCGGTATATGGGGCCGGCGCCCTACTCGCTGAGCCACAGGAGCCGCCCTGCATTTACTATTTTTTATGGTTAAGATTTTCCTTCCCCAGATTTTCCTAAAACTTATTCCGTCCTTAAATTCAGGTGTCAACCCCAAACCCAGATGTTACCTTCTCAGAGAGTCTGTATCTGTCACACTGATGGTCTATGTTCCCTAAAGATTTTCTTTTAAATGAAGTTTTTCTGGGAGTACTGTTAGTTCCAGAAGGACAGGATATTTGAATTTCTGATATGTAAACGCCAATGAGTACATCGTCGATATCTAATAAAAAATTGTTGAATGAATGGATGAAATGATCACCTGGATGCAGGCGAGAAGCACCAGGAGAGAGAAAAAGAGGGCTGTGTAATTTGCTGGAGTGTTGCTCTGGCATCAGGAGTTTTCATAGCTCCTTGGTGATTATTATATGCATCCCAACTGAGACTCATTCATATTGTTACTAAAAATGAAGTTATCTTTTCCTGGGCCTCTTGTAACTTCTTTCTTAAGTGAATTCTGAGACTAAATCTACAGCGACAAAGCAATGCTAATCACTACAGATATCCCCAAAATATTTGTTCTAAAGAAAGATCCAAACCTCTAATGTTTACCTTAAGTATCAAATTCCCATTGACTGGTGGGAACTTTTTGGTCTGTTAGAAAAGATACACGTAACTTTTGTCAGAGGACAAACTAGGGATGGCATATGAGCCAAATTCAGAATTTTCCACATTAGCGTCTGTCTTTGCTTCTTGCACATTAAAATAGGACAGAAAAGTAACTTCACAGTCCTCCTGGGAGTAGGAATGGATTTTGACATTTTGAAGGGTCGTATCTCTGTGCCCCAGGGAAGCAAAGAGGAAACAGGAACCAGGTTCTTTCTCTAAACCCATCTCTTGGGTCATATGGGAAAGGTGCCAGTGGCACTGATGGACACTGAAGCGTCAGGTTGATTGAGAAAAGAATTAAGGCAGTAAAATCCCCGTTATCTAAGGAAATCAAAAGAGATCCCAATTTCTAAAACTGATCAAAGCAGAGCAGCTGCGTTTGAAGTGGAGATTTGTAGCCTGGAGGCCAGCTCAGTCCAGGCTGCCTCATATAATCCCTATCCCCAGGTGGCCCTGGAGGACCGAAGCCCAGGGCTCTGCCAAATGTAATTTGAAATACACTGTCATAGACTGGCCTTTCTGAGCAACAATTATACATCTCTCCTGGTTAGGAAAATCTACCTGAAGAAAAACTAAACTAATGACTGATGTACAAGGGGGTAGTGTGGTTTCTTTGGCATCAGCATTTATGGTGGTATGGAAATTAACCAAGTTAGGTAGGCCCTTTCTAAAGACATTTCAGTGCATAGATGCATCATGTGGAGTCTTGGTAAAAATGCAAATTCTGATTTGCTAAGTCTGAAATGGAGAACCAGCCCTGAATTGATAAGCTCCCAAGTGCTGCCAATGCTTTGAATACTAGGCTTTCCAATCACAACATGTGCATCAGAATCACCTCTAAGATATATTACAAATGCTATTTGGGGCCCCAACACAGAACTAGATCCAACCCTCTGGTTATCATCTGGAAGTTTGTGTTTTTAACAAGAGCCCAGGTTTTTCTGATGTTCACTACATTTGAGAACTATGCATGGATTTGCCTCCATGCTTGGTCTTTAAGAACCCAGGAAGACTCAGCAAATGTCAGGGCTGGAGGAAAGGGTAGAGATCATCAAACTTAACATTATTACTAGTGACCAGAAAACTGAGATCCCAAAGGGCAATCCGTTCTGCCAAGTGCCCATCACCAACTGGCTTCAGAGTAAGCAGATACCAGATTGGAAATATCTGACTTCCCAGTCCTGTTTTCCCTAGAATGCCACGGACCGTCCTTAGTCATTGCTTCTTTGTGCTGCTTCATGGGGTCAGAGACTTGTCTCCCTGTCTTTTGCTGTGTTCCCAAAGCCTGGTACAGTGCCTGGCACAGGAAAGTGCTAAGTGAGCGTTAATAGGAATTTATGCTGCTCTTGTGCCTAATCAATTCATAGGAGTCTAAGGGCAGTAGCCAGTAAGAACGTGTTCAGCGGAAAGTAGAGGGGATGGCCCTAGAATTTAACTTTGGCTCCAACATTTATTAGGCATATGAATTGTGCTCATCTGCTCTGAGTCTTGATTTCCTTATTTATAAAGTGGAGATATCAATAAATCCTATGTCATGGAGTTTTGTGAATATTTAATTGATAAGTATACAATGTGCTTGGTACATAGTAAGTGTTAAATGATAGTCCTATTTTTTTTTTTTTGAGACAGATTCCCACTCTGTTGCCCAGGCAAGAGTACCATGGCATTATAGTTCACAGCAACCTCAAATCCTGGGGCTCAAATGATCCTCCTGCCTCAGCCTCCCAAGTAGCTGGGGCTACAAGTGCCCACCACAACACCCAGCTAATTTTTCTATTTTTAGTGGAGATGGGGTCTTGCTCTTGCTCAAGTTGGTCTTGAACTTCTGAGCTCAAGGGATCCTCCCACCTCAGCCCCTCAGGGTGCTAGGATTATAGGCATGAGCCACCAAGCCTGGCTCAGAGATAGTCCTGTGGATTATGAAAACAAGATAGTGATTCCATCATTCATCCCAGAAGCTATAGCAGTAGGTGCCCTTTGCCAGCTGCCAGCCTGTACAAACTGGAGATGGATCACCTCCGAAGTACTCATGTGTAGAGCACAGAACACAGAACGCAGGGCTGGAGTGAACAAACTTGGCTTTGCACAGCTTCCCAGGAGAATTTTTCTAAAGCATAGCGTGTCAACTCCGTGAGATCACGTGTTGCTGAGATACTGAGGAACTGTATTACTGAAGTGGGTCACTCCCAAAAGGTTGAGATGGCAGAACAGGTGTGTGGGCTGAATTCTCCCCCAGGATTCTCTTGTAGGGTCCAAATATTGACTAGCCAGCTTAAAGTCTGTTGCAGAGAGGTGGTGCAAGGGCTTCTGAGCAACATGTTTCCATCTGTAGCCAGAGCGTATAGACAAGCTATTTTTAGTCTGATTACCAAATGGAAGAATATGCATTTGAAATGCACACCTCAGGAATTCACGAGAGTAATGAGACTTTACTATCAGTAAGTTACGAGTTCTTCACATGCCTCAGGTTTTCAGAAGAGTTCTGACCTTCAGAGATTTCATTCAGTTATTCTATGAGAAAAATTCTGTTTGAGCAGATACCTTGATTATGCGGGGAAGTGTTGAGAAAATATGGCCACCACAGACAGATAGAGCCATCCCATCGAAGACTTGGTGGCTGGGAACAAAGGATGTATTATGTGTGTAAATAGGTATGACTTTCAGTAATGACTCAGATTTTTTTTTCAGTTGCAAGTGACAGAATCAAACTTAAACTGACTCAGGCAAAAAGGGAAATTACCTGCCTTATAACTGAAACGTTCAGAGAAGATTCTCCCACAGTGATCCTGCTCACCCACCTCTCTCCCTCTCTCCACCTCCTTACTCCTTCCTCTGTGTTGGTTTAACTCTCAAGCAGAGACTCCATTGGGTGTCTCCAGCAGCCCTGGGCTGGCCTTCTACCAGCTTAATGTCCAAAGGGAAAGCAAATGACTTTCTAAATTATTTCAGCAAAAGCTCTGAAAATTCCCTCTATCTGGGCCTGAGTTATTTGTTCTTCTCATCCCCCAGTAATCAAGGGCACCTAAACCACCACAAGGCTCCCCCAAAGGCACTGAGGTATTGTTACCAAAACAGTGGGAATCATGGAAACTGGGAAGGGAGATGTAATAAATGTTCTCACATCCTCTACCTCTGAGTCAGGATCTTGCTTCCCATTGCTTCTTCACGCCCAGTTTTCTTTGAATAAAATTCCACCACAACCATTGACATCTGCCTATAAGAGACCAGCCTCTTGCCCACAAGGGATATAGTCACTGGGCCACTCTTTAATTTTTCTGTTTGCACCACATGCCTCTCATCGAGGTCTGCTTCCGGCTGTTGATTTCTCTCTCCATGTGACTGAACATCACTAGGAGATTTTCTTCCCTGATGGCTCCCTTTTGCCTCCTCAGGTCTTGTAAAAGTGTGTCACTAACTCCCCGCACTCTTTTTATAACTACAGAAGGAAGGAAGATGCCAGCAGCTGCAGGCAGCCGGGAAGAGCTGCCTCTAGGACTTCCTGGAAACACAGACACAGTTCTGCCGCCCTGTGCAGCATCTCTGGCAAACTGCAGAATGGGCCCACAGTTCATCTCAGCTCACTAGAGGTAGTGCTCCCCAGATGGTTTGCTTGGATCCAATTTGCAAATTGCATTTAGAGAGCTAATTAGATCTGAATTTGCAAATGAGAATTGCTACTCTTGCAAGGAACAATTTGCTTTATTAGACAAGAAGTGACGCAGTGTGTGTTACGGGAAGGCTCACAGTTATACAGACGGTGGAAAAGCTCCAAGACTGCCCCCTTGCTTAACGTGTAGCTGAACGTCACAAGCTTCAGCAGGGGCTCAGAGAGAAAACCAGGGATGTTTTTATGAAATATACATTTCCATCCAGCACAGTACATTGGAGCCTCCTATAGGGTGGATTAAAAAGAGCTAACTTTTATGGACTACATACTAAGTACCAGACACCATGCAGAATCTACTCACTCCCCCAAATCCCCCATAGGAAAGGTACTATTATTGTGCTCATTTTAAAATTAAGGAAGTTGAGTCACTGTGAAGTTAATATACATAGCTAAACCATGAAGGGGATTCAAGCCATTAAACTCACACCCCAAGCTCTAAAATCCTATGTAGGTCTGATATGATGATCCGTTGGGCTATTCAGAGGTTATCCATGAGTTCCTACTGTTTTTAATATGATTTTTTGTTAAATATTTATTGTGCGTCTTTGTGCTTGGATGTGTGCTGTGCTTCTGAGGAATGAGTGCCAGCGCCTGAGTCGGAAACCACTACCAGCTAACAGTGATGGAGCCCTTACTCCATGTCATGCTGTGCTCAGCATTTCACAGGTTCTCATTCTCCTCTTTGTTTAATCCTTATAAACCTTCCTGTGTTAGATACTGTCCTTATTTTAGAACAAGGAAAGCAAGTCTCAGAGAGGAGACCGAAGCTTGCTGGGAAACACCCATCAAGTAAGTGGCAAAGCCGGGACTTGAACCCAAGCGGTATGGCCTCATAGCCTTGCTTTTGACCTCTGTGTCACAGCAGGCCACAGTATACCATGACTGTTGACAGGACCATATCCTATCAGCCACTGGCAAGAACCAATGATGTCCTACTAAAACCTAGTCAATTTCTACCTAATGTTCCTCAATTGTCACACAATACTATTTTTCCTTTTCTTTTTTTTTTTTTTAAAGCTATCACCTATCAAAACTTGAAGTGGCAGATATTTCATTTTTTAACTTAGTTTCAAAAGGAAAAAATTCTGAACAGTAATATTTTTGTCATTGAGGAAAGTGACAGAATGCTACAGTATCAATTTATTTAATAAAATTTCAAAAAGTCACAGGTGCTAGGCACTGGGATGCATAGTAAGATACAGGCTATGCCACAAGAATGGACCCAGTCTAGTGATAGATACATAAATATAAATAGGTATGGGCCCAATGTGTTGAGTTTTAAAATAGAGGGAAGGCCAAGGTGCTTTAAGGGCCTATTCTGAGCTACTCAGGGCAAACAATGAACTGTGTCACCTACAACAAATAATGGAAGGCATGTTCTGTGATAAAAGGGATCAGATTATCTGCTTAGTTAAGAATGACTTTGTTTGCAATTTTTTTTTAAAGGTTATCTAACATAGATTTAAACAAATAATGGTTTAACTAGGAGGTCAACGGCATGGGCTCAGTTGCTACTTGGTGTCAGCAGGGTACAACTATTGTCTACCATTTAGCTGCTGGTATTCCGTAGTCATGCATTTTACCTCATTTCACAAGATGGCTGCCATAGCGCCAACCAACATCCAGGTAAGGAGTGGGCAATGAAGTGTTAGTGAAAAAGATCTTTTCCTATAGTGACTTTTATTAACAAAGAAAAAAGCTTTCTCCTAAAGTCTCCTAGAAGACTTCCCTTTCCCTCTGGCCAGAATTGAGTCACATGATGAAACCTACCTCTAAAGGAGGATGGGATGGAAGAAAAAGTGTCCAGCTTTTGTCCGGTCTCTTTTGGGTAGACAAGAGAAATAGGTATGGTTTGATTGTCTAACCAGTCGTTTCAGTTACATAAAAGAGTTTGATATATCTGGAGTAGAGGGTAAAGGAGTTTGATATATCTGGAGTATCATTAACCATGTATTTGTGCCCACAAAATCACTAGTCATTTTGTTGGCGTTAATCCCATAGGAGTGGTTCTCAGGTTGCAGGCTGGGAAGGTCCTGCCTTGTTGCTCATGAGTTTGGAAAACTCTCCCCAGTGAAATTAAGAGACTGAATAGTGGGGTTTTAGTTGTTCCCCACTCGAGTTGTAAAAGGGCAGAACCTTTTCTCATAATCTAGGACTGGACAACATGTTCCAAAATTAACTTCCAGAATAGGCAGCAGTCTAGGCTGAATTCTCTGATGCTTTTAAAGCTTTGTATCAACTATAGATTAGGTGCTGCACACAGCTCAGAGTTTGACGTTTGGGAAGCTCAGTGCAAAATAAAAATGCAGGGCTCCTTGTCAAAAATTAAGAATTTCCTGATGACAAGAACAAAGTGGTAACTCCAGCACTGGACCCCGTGCAGCTGCATAGATTGAACATCTATGGAGCTGTCTGTGGCAGAGGGGACTGGCTCATTGCTGAAGCATGGACTTGGAGGAGTGATGAACCCAATTGCCTGGTTACAGGTGTGGGGTCTGTTTGAATGTATGGCTGGTGGTTAAGAGTTTGTGTTTTCAAGCAGCCCTGTTCAGTATTCTAATCCCAACTCTGCTGTTTAATTGCTCAATGATTTTAAAAACTTGTTCAGCCTTTGAAACATTTATTTCCTTTCCTATAAAAGGATAGTAGTAGTATCTCTGCCATATATTATTGAGAAGAGTAAATTAAATGGTAGCAGCTATGTTCTTTTCATAACACTTTCCTGTAGATGCTATATATATATACCATACTCTCAAGGAAGGGTTGCTGTGACCTGTGAATTTTGCTGATCCAAACATTCAGTTTTACCACATGAGAGGATGTTAGATTCCCGAAGGACAGCTCCTTACATATTAAACTCACAGGAGAATGATTTATTAATTGGAATGTTCATTTATTCATATGCAAAGACCTAGCTGATATTGGCATGACATCTAACATCAGCTCTTATTCGGAATTCACTTGGGGAAGAATGTTTACTAGTACGTTGCTTTTTGAATATAGAATCATTATTTTCCTCTGATGCATTGAGTTTTGAGGTTTCCAAGGCTAAATAAGCTAAGACCTTTGGTGTTAGCCAAGTTTTCCCTTTTGCAGGACTTGTCAGAGCCTTTAACGTGTTCACAAGTGCTTCAAACTCCCAAGAGGATTTCCCAATTCA
This sequence comes from Arctocebus calabarensis, assembly GCA_963573935.1. Taxonomy (NCBI): domain Eukaryota; kingdom Metazoa; phylum Chordata; class Mammalia; order Primates; family Lorisidae; genus Arctocebus; species Arctocebus calabarensis. The sequence continues at coordinate 7,584 of CAUYON010149103.1, forward strand.
CCTAAGCCTGTATTATAGGATTAGTGTAGTGATTGACTTTAGTTGGCATTTAACATAAACAGGGTAGTATCTTGTATGGGGACACATACACATATTAAATACAAATGTTTATGGAAAAATTTTGCCTAAGACTTGCTTGCATTATGACTTTATCTAACAGCAGGTGAGCAGTGGAGGGTACATGTGAAGGCTGACAATATTTATGTAAACAACCCAACTGTTTTGCCTAGTCATATGGACTGAGGGCATCCCGGCAGAAGGCTTTCTTTGTGGTACAGCCCATGCAACTAGTGTTCTTAGGAGCATACTTTGAGAAAGTCTAGAGTTAAGTAACTACAGCAAGGAGTTCATTTCTTAGAAGATATTTTCATCACTGTAAAGTAGACTGGGATAGTTGGTCTAGTTCTTTTCTATTTGACTTCTATTTTTTCTTTTTGCTCTGTGATGTAATTTTTAAAAGTCTTAGGTATCAAGATGCAATCTCTTTTGATTTTGTGTATAATGAACTGCTTCTATTGAAACAGCGAAATTGAAAATCAAAGACCTGGTCACCCCACCTGTACTCTGGTAATTTTCTCATACCTGGATGAAAAGGGTGTTTCTGTATATTTTAATGATTCCTATTTATAGAGTCGTATTTAGATAATTGCTTTAAATTTTCAATTTCAGAGGCATGATGCTGTACAACTCATCCTAAGATAGAAAGTCCTTTGTAATGAAAAAATTCCCTGCTTCTCTGTGGCATCTAGAGCAGTACACATCTAATAATCAAATAGAGAATGCTCAACTCTTTTTGAAATGAGGAAGTGAAGCCTTTCTGCTCTTTGACATACAAAGCGCATTGCTTTATAATGGATTCCACAGCAAAAGCAAAATCCAAACAAAGCAACATCTCTTTGTCCTAACCTACATACAATGTGAGTAAGATTCCAAGTATGCAAATAGTGGGAGGAAAGAAATGCATTTTCACTGCCCCAAGATTGGATTTGATTGAGAATATGAGTGGTAATTGTCCACGATTTGGAGGCTATTCTGCATCACTTTTTTTCTTCTTTTTTAATAAGTGAGTCTCAGTCTGATTTTTATTTACTATTTCTCTGATTTTATTTCTGTTAAAAATAAGGATGGCTATTGGAGTAGAATATAAGTTCCCTGCACTGAGGCCAGTTGTCTCTCTCTAGATGTCAGTAAGACCATATTATGTCTGTCATGAGCTTGACTTTGAAATCAATCACAACCCCATCCACTTATTCTGGTTCAAGTGTGTGTGGGTTGGTACCATGTTACAGCAATTTCTGCAAAGTGGCACTCCAGAGCCCCAATGTGGAACCCTAAGGTGACAGATCTAGACATTCAGCCTCCACCTAATATCGCCCTATTGATGGAGGCCTTTCTATGTAGAGTTACTTTGTAAGTCTAATTTCCCCACTTCATCATCAGACAGGGACCTTGTCTTCTTGTCTTTGTGTCTCCCTCCACCCCTCCCTGGTACTCATCCTAAGTGGACACCAGGCATTTGGTGACTACTTCTACTCTTAGAGCACCGATTGGGGCACTGTTGAAAAGGTGGGGAAAATGGCTTTGCTGGAGCAACACACAGGGGAGGAGGCTTGGTTCTCTAGGCTGGAAAGAAGTCAGTGGGCGGAGAAAAGAGTTTTAAAAACTGGGGGCTGAGAGCACTGGGGAAAAAGAAATGCAGAGGAGAATTTTGTGATCTGTCTTTGGAGTTCAATTCATTGAGACTGTGTAAACCTCAAAACATCAAATGCAGTACCATCTCAAAAGTATCAGACTGCAATGTGTACAATGGTGTTTAAATTATTAAATCAAAATTCAGTTCCTGAGTCACAGTAGCTACATTCCAAGTGCTCAGTAGCCATAGGTGACCAGTAACTGCTGTACGGGACAGCACAGACTTAGAACATTTCTCTCATCCTGGAAAGCTCTCGTGGGGAGCATTGCTGTTGGGGATAACATCTTCATTTTGTTTCACTTGTTGTTTATTCATTCTACAGATATTAACTGAGCACCTGCCTTGTTCCCATCACTGCTCTGAGAAGGGGCCAGAATACTTATGAGGATAGACTCTGATGTAATCTAGTTCAGCTGCTCACTCACTGTATAACTTTGGGTTACACTTGACCTCCTGTGCTTTAGTTTAATTGGCTATAAAATGAGAATAATAAAGTTATCTACTTTGTAGGATTGTTGTGAAGATTAATTGAGTATGTGTATAAATGCATACACGTGTATATGTGCATACACATGTATGCATGTGTGTGAATGCACATATATATTCATATCTGTCTTAAAACACTTTCTGCCATATGTTCAATGCTTGGTATGTGGGATCTCTTATTATTACTTATAGTTATTTATTTCAGAGTGATCAGCAAAACAACTATAGTTCCTGTGATCCAGGACTTTACCATCTAATGGGAGCAGGAGCAAACAATAAATCATTAAACAAATTATAAATTATAAACCATGTCAAAAACAGCAAAGGAGATGAATGGGCTGGAGCAATAGAGAATAACAGAAAAGAAAAAAAGCCACATAGAAAGCTTCTTAGAGGGGGTTACATTTAAGCTGAAACAGAAAGAGGAGAAATGCCAGTCATGCTGAGGGAGAGGAGAGAGCCTCAGGCAGAGGAGAGCAGAAAGGGGAATGGACTGTAACACCAAGGTCAAGGTAAGGCTCAGAGGAGGATGGAAGGAGAAGGAAGAAGTAGCCAGTCCCTACTGGGCTAAAGCCATTGGTGAGCACACATGCAGGTTAAATTACATGTAGATGAAATACCACTTTGGGGGCTGTATGATGCACAGATTGGAGGGGGAGCAGGAATGAAAGCAAAAAGCTTATGAGAAGGAAGAATATTTTAATAGACCTGGTGAGGGGGAATGACTCAGACTCAGTAGCCATGGAATTGGACCAGAGTGAGAGTTTCTAGTTGTATGTGAGAGAGAGCACCGATGAGACTTGCTGATGGATGACATGTGAAGAGGGAGGCATTCAGGCTGATGCTCAGCTTTCTGACTTGATGAACTAAATGGAAGAAGAGGCCGGTAAAGAACATTTTTGAGGAAGAAAAACCAAATTTGTTAGATGACACGTAATCTGCTATATATGTAAGTCTGGTGTTGAGATGAAAGGCTGGAGTAGAGATAGGCAAGGGCTCTTCAATGGAACACAGATGACATTTAAGAGACAGGACAAGAGACCAACTTCTGCAAGGATGGAAGGGAGAACCTTGCAAACTTTCTTCCTAATAACCTTTAACTGAAGAAAATTATGTATTAATTAAGGTCTCTAGAAATTGTCCTGAGGCCATGTAGCAGATGGAGATCTATTCATTCAAATGAAGTTATTAAATCTCAAAGCGATTGTCTGTGATATTTAACACATGACACCTCCTTCCCAAATTCATCTTCTGGAATCACCCAAGAAGGTGTGGATTGTCAACATTTTTCATTCTCTCCTACAAGCCCCATGTTGCAGAAACTCTATTCAGAGAAGGGGGCACCCTTCCTCTACCTAGCCCCAGGTAGAGGACAGAAGTTATAGGCTACATGTAGCAGGCCAAGAATTTGCACCGCAATTATTCTTCCTCAGCTTTCTGGGAGGGCAGGAGTTCCACATCAAGGAGGTCAAGTCAAGCTAAGAAGACCATCATGGACCACTGCAATTCCCCAGTGCCTGCTGAAAGATCAGGGCTGTCACTCTTGGAGGAGTGGGCCTCAGTTGTGTTTCTATATGCCAGCAATTAATAATCTACAAAGAAAATTAAGAATTCTGGTTATAATTACAATTAAAAGAATGAAATATATCAGGAATATATATACTATTTCTGATAGTATAATATATTTATATTCCTGAATAAAATATATCAGGAATAAATATACTCAGGAATATATCCACAGAGGTGAAAAAGCTATATGCAGTAAATTGTAAAATATTGCTGAAAACTTAAGACCTAATAGCATATTCATGGACTGGAAGATGTTGTTAAGATACCAATACTCTCCAAAGCAGCCTACATATTCAATGCATTCCAATCAGAATCCCAATGATATTTTTGCAGAAATGGAAATAAATACCAATACTCAACATCACATGCAATTGTAAGAGTCCCTAAGTAAATAAAAAATATTAAAAAAGAAAAGGTTGAAGGAGTCATATTTTCTGATTTCAAAACTTACTACAGAGCTACAATAATCAAAGCCTAATGGCAACAGCATGATATAGATATGTGGGTCAAAAGAACTGAGGGTTTGGAAATAAACCCAACCATCCATAGCCCATTGATTTTCAACAAGGGTAATAAGACTATTCAATGGAATAAGAGAGTCTCTTCAACAAATGGAGGTGGACAACTGAATAAGTACATATAAAAGAATGAAGGATGAAGGATGCTTGTTTCATTCAGTAATTGAAAATTAGTTAAAAATAGTTCAACAACTTGATTATAACAGCTAAATATATAAAGCTATTGGAGCATAGGGATAAGTCTTCATGACCTCAGGTGGCAGCATATTCTTAGATTTGACACCAAAATCATCAGCAGGAGGGAGACAAGATTGCCAGCTGAAGCCAGCTTTTGGCAGAGGCTCCCATCCAGGAGAAATAATGGCCAGAAATAACCCAATAAAGTGGAAGATTGGTAGTTGAGCTGAGAGAGAGGATCAATAGGTTCGCATCACCCTGCTGCAACAAGCTGGGACTCCAAGGAAACCAATTTCACGTGTAAAACCCATCCCAAAGAGGATAGGAATCCTTCCCACCCCCCCCACCTCCCCCCAGGAGAGTGGCTTGAGGAGAGTAGAGAACAGAAGACCTTTTGTTTCATCAAAGGGGAGAGAACAACTGAGGGCCGGGACTTCCTCCACAGAGAGATACTGTGCAAGCCCAGGCATTGGCCAAAAGTTGATCTAATATTCTCCCTACCTTCTTGAACTCCCATCCACCCCCTACTTCTCTCCTGGTGGTCTGGAAGATTACCCCCTACAAAATCCAGAGTGTTTGGCAGATTTTTCCTAGAGCAGGACACCTCATGGGCTGTGGGACAGTTGCACTGAAACTATAACTTTTACAGAGGTGGAGAGTTACAAGGAGAGAGAGACTTGCCCCATGTTGGAAAGAGCATAGCTTAGGTCCCACGCTACTGACTACTGGGGAATGCAGCCCACCAGCTCCCCAGCTCTGCAGTCCATGGTGGGCAGCTAGGTTTCCTGCCAGGCTCCTACAGCCAGGGCGGTGACTCCCACCTGGCTTCTGTGACCTGCAGCCCATGGCCGGCGACTGCCCCGCCACTCCTGTGACTCTGCCCTTCAGCTCCCCACCAGGCTCCTGACACCCACAGCCTGTGGCTAGCAATTCTTGCTTGTGTTCTGCAAGCCCTTAGACCCCCTAAGGCCAGCAACTCCACCCTCCGGCTTCCCACCTAGGTCCTGCAGCCTGAGGCCGGGGGTCAGTGGCTCCACCCTCTGGTTCCCCACCCAGCTCCTAAGACCCTTGCGGCTGTTGACAATGCCTTCCAGCTCACCTCTGGCTCCTGCGACCTGCACATGACAGTACCCAAAACTGAGGGACCATCCCCAAAAGTGGCAGCCCCACCCCTGACAGTGGTGGCAGCTCTACAGCCCCTCCCACTGGGATAGGCCAGTGGACCCCACTGCCTAGATGCTGATGACCTTTTGAACTCTCCTACCTGATCAGTGTTTGTGTCAATTGGGACAATTGCTTTGGCACTCTTGATCTGGGCTGATCACCCAGGGACCCACCAAGGTTGTACCCTGGTTGTGTAGTGGAAATATGGGATTCTCCCCTTCAATTTGTTGCCTGTGGGAGGTGGGGTGTCTTAGTTGCTTATATATCTTCATAGCTGAGATTTCAGCCCCAAAGCACTGACTCACTAGGATTGGACAGAGACTAGCTGAATACCAGTCAGCACCATCTAGCCTCACCACACCAAGTATGTGCCCAGAGTTTCAGGGAGTAGTTCTGAATGAGACCTCTGTAAAGCTCTAAGGGAAAAGCTGCCAATCACCAGTCCTAGTTCTTTGGTAAAGGGCTGGTTAATTATAAATCTAGGAGCCCTCAATTCAATTTCACCTTGCCAGCTTCTCTAGCCAAATGGTGAAAAACGATCATGGGGCGGAATCAATGGAAAAATTCTGGCAACATGAATAATTAGAGCAGATCAATGCCCCCAAGGAATGACAAAGACGTAACAGAAGATCCCATTCATAAACAAATGGCTGAGATGTCAGAAATCAAATTCAGAATTTGGATTGCAAATAAGATTAACAATATGGAGGTAAAGATGGAATTAGAAATTCAATGAGCAATTCAAAAGTTATCTCAAGAATTCAATGAATTCAAAGATAAATTCATCAGAGATTTTGACACATTGAGGCAAGAACTTGCGGTCCTCAAAGATCTGAGAAATACAGTAGAATCCCTCAGTAACAGAATGGAGCAGGCAGAAGAAAGGATCTCTGACATTGAAGAAAAAGCTTTTGAACGCTCCCAAATGCTCAAAGAGGAAGGGAAGTGGAGAGCAAAAACAGATCATTCCCTGAGAGAATTGTGGGACCACTCCAAAAGAGCAAACGTTCGCCTCATAGGAATCCCTGAAGGAGAAGAGGATGGTCTGAAAGACATAGATACTCTACTCCAATAGATAATTGAGGAGAACTTCCCAAGCATGGCAAGAGATACTGAAATTCAGATAGCAGACAGTTTCGGAACCCCAGCACGACCTAACCCAAATATAGTATCTTCTAGATACATTGTAATTAACTTTACCAAAGTTAATATGGAAAAAATCCTACAAGCAGCTAGATGTAAGAAAATCATAACCTACAGGAGGAAGAATATCAGAATGACTGCAGATCTCTCTGCTGAAACTTTTCAAGCCAGAAGTGGATGGTCATCAACCTTCAATCTCCTAAAACAAAACAACTGTCAACCCTGGACCCTATATCTAGCTAACCTGAGCTTCAGTTATGATGGAGAAGTTAATACTTTAATGACACACATATTGAAGAAATTTGCAATAACTAAACCTGCTCTTCAGGACATCCTCCAGACCCATCCTCCATAATGACCATCCTCCACAATGTTCTACCACCAAAGTAAACTCACTTCGAAATTCTTGACCAAAACCCAATTTCCACAGTGGTGAAAAGATTCAAAATGTCCACTGGACTTCCAAACAACTTGACACCCAAAATACTAGTAGGCTTATCAATACTCTTAATTAATATGAATGGCTTAAACTGTCCTGTTAAGAGGCACAAGATGGTGTACTGAATACAAAAACTCAGGCCAGATATCTGCCACATACAAAAATCTTATCTTACCTTAAAGGATACATATAGACTAAGGATGAAAGGATGAGCATCTATAATCCAGGCAAATGGAAATCAGAAAAAAGCACAGGTGACAATTTTATTTGCAGATACGCTAGGATTTAAACCAACAAAAGCCAGGAAAGACAAGGATTGTCACTTCATATTTGTTAACTCAACATGATGAGATGTCAATTATTAACATTTATGCACCCAACCAGAATGCTCCTCAATTTATAAGGGAGACCCTAACTGACATTAGAAATTTAATATCTTCCAACTCTGTAATAGTTGGAGATTCTTTATTATCTTTTGGCCAGGGCCAGATTTGAACCCGCCACCTCCAGTATATGGGGCCAGTGCCCTACTCCTTTGAGGCACCATCCTAGTTGAAGATTTTAACACCTCTTTGGCAGTGTTGGATAGATCTTCTAATAAGAAACCAAGGAAATAAATTTTGGACTTAAACTTCACCATACAACAATTGAATTTAAAGACATCTACACAACATTTCATCCTAACAAAACAGAATACATATTCTTCTCATCAGCCCATGGAACATCCTCCAAAATTGATCACATCGTAGGTCACAAGGCTAACCTCAGCAAAAGTAAAAGTATAGAAATTATTCCTTGTATTTTCTCGGATCATCACACAATCAAAGTTGAACTCACCAATAACAGGTATCTGCATGCTCATACCTTATGCTGAGGGATAGCTGGGTCACATATGAGATTAAGAAGGAAATTGCCAAATTTTTGGAACAAAACAATAATGAAGACACAAATTATCAGAACCTGTGGGATACTGCAAAGGCAGTCGTAAGAGGGAAATTTATAGTGTTGCAAGTCTTCCTCAAGAGAACAGAAAGAGAGGAAGCTAATAACTTAATGGGACATCTTAAGCAACTGCAAAAGGAAGAACATTCCAACCCTAAACCCAGCAGAAGAAAAGAAATAACTAAGATTCGAGCAGAATTAAATGGAATTGAAAACAGAAGAATTATTCAAAAGATCAATGAATCAAAAAGTTAGTTTTTTGAAAAATTCAACAAAATTGATAAACCTTTGGCCAACCTAACCAAAAATAGAAAATTAAAGTGCATAGTATCATCAATCAGAAATGACAAAGGCAAAATAACAGACACATCAGAAATTCAAAAAATCCTTAATGAATCCTACAAAAAACTTTATTCTCAGAAATATGAAAATCTGAAAGAACTTGACCAATACTTGGAAGCACGCCAACTTCCTAGACTTAATCAGAAAGAATTGGAAATGTTGAATAGAACTATGTCAAGTACTGAAATAGGATCAACTATATGAAATCTCCAAAAAAGAAGTCTGGGACCAGATGGCTTCACATCAGAATTCTACCACACCTTTCAAGAGGAACTAGTACCTATATTACTTAATCTTTTCCAAAACATCAAGAAAGAAGGAATACTTCCCAAACACATTCTATGAAGCAAATATCCCCAAACCAGGAAAAGACCCAACAAGAAAAGAAAACTATAGACCAATATTTTTAATGAACATAGATGCAAAAATATTCAATAAGATTCTAGCAAACAGAATCTAGCAACACATCAAACAAATTATACACCATGACCAAGTGGGTTTTAACCTAGGGTCTCAAGGTTGGTTCAATATACGTAAATCTATGAATATAATACATCACATAAACAAACTAAAAAACAAAGACCACATGATTCTCTCAATAGATGCAGAAAAAGCTTTTGACAATATCCAGCATCCTTCCATGATCAGAAAACTTAAGAAAATAGGTATAGAAGGGACTTTTCTTAAACTGATAGAGGCCATCTACAGCAAACCCATAG
>CAUYON010149105.1:0-13852 GCA_963573935.1 Arctocebus calabarensis
TTTCGTGAACTTAATTATGATGTGCCTGGAGGATGTCTTATTTGGGTTGGGTCGTGCTGGGGTCCTGAAAATGTCTGCCATCTGAATTTCAGAATCTCTTGGCATGTCTGGGAAGTTCTCTTTCATAATCTCATAAAGAAGAGACTCTGTGCCTCGTGATGCCACTTCATTGTTTTCAGGTATCCCTATAAGGTGAATATTGGTTTTTTTAGAGTTATCCCAGAGTTTTCTGAGAGAATGATCTGTTTTTCCCTTCCATTTCTCTATCTCTTTGAGCATTTGGGAGCATTTGAAGTCTCTGTCTTCACTTTCAGAAATCCTTTCTTCTGCTTGCTCCATTCTGTTACTAAGGGATTCTACTGTATTTCTCAGATCTTTGAGGGCTACAACTTCTTGTCTCTATGTGTCAAAATCTTGGGCCATTTTCCCTTTGAATTCATTCAGTTCTTGAGACATCTTTTGGGTCTTTTGGATTACTGCTTGAAATTCTATTTCCATCTTTTCCTCCATTGAGCTGATCTTTGTTGCTATCCAGACTCTGAAATCAACTTCTGACATCTCAGTGATTTGCTTATGCAAGGGATCTTTTGCTTCATCTACCTTGTCATTCCTTGAGGGAGTTGATCTACTCTGATTATTCATATTGCCAGAGTTTTTCTGTTGATTCCACCTCATGATTATTTTTCACTGTTGCCTATGACCGTCCTCAGGTTGGGGAGGTGTCTCTCCCAGATCAGACCCTGGCGGAATCACTCTGTTGTTACTGGATGTTTGTAGGGAGTGACCCTGTGTTTCTAATGATTTCTCAAACCCTGCAGAGTGGAGAGCTTAAATCCTCCTCAGTCTGCTTAGAAGACACTTTAAATTGCTAACTTGGGCTAAGCAGAAGCTTTCCCAGGAAAGTGCTGTGGCTGGGATCACTCCTTAAGGGGCTATCCACTTACCCAGTGTGCCAAAGCTGGTCTCACCCTATGCCCCTGAGGGCTAAGGCTACAAGGCGTCTCAGTCCCCACCTTTAGTTTGCTCAGTCACTAGATTACTCACTCCCGCCCAATGCCTGTTCTGCGACCCTGAGGGTGGAGCTTTCCAGGGCAGTTCTCCCACAATGGCTCCACACAGCCCACTTCCAAACACTCTCAGCTCCGTCTGGCTTGGTGGCCCAGTCTGGGGCCCATTACAACACTCAAAACCCCCTGCACTCCTGCCCGAGTTCTCCCAAGGCAATTCAACCGAGTGCCAAGTCCAAAAGAAACCCAAATGGTTCACTGGCAAGGCCTTTCCAGCCTGCAGTCCCACTGTTGCCCCACCCACAGCCGCCGACAGGATCAGACGGATCGAACAGATGCAACCACTTGCCCAATCTCCACCACTTTAGCCTTCCTCAGGGTGTCCAGAAGTCTCAGGCTGTCTCCCTGTGTCCCCAAAGGGAAGTTTCTGAGCAGATCCTGCCTGGCAGAGATGTCTGAAGTCCTCTCTCCCCGGTCCCACCGTGCCCAGATGCAAGGAAGCTGTTACTTGGCCGCCATCTTGCTCCACCCTGTCCCCTGACAATTCTCAAATACACCCTGCTCGGTTCTCTTTGAAAGGAATGGAAACCTTTGCTACCTCCCTCAATGCAGTGGGGACATCTCACTGAGTCAGGGTGGCTTCTACAGTGGAATAGGGACAGTCCCTCCAGGGAAAGTGTTCAGGACTGAGTGACATTTCTGCCCTAGACTGTACTACTTGAACTAAATCATTCCAAACCCTCAGAGACTTTGTCCCTTCTAGAAGTGCATTCATGGGCGTTCACTGTGTTAATGGTCACAGCTGCCAAGTTGTATAGTACGATATATTAGGGATGAGGGGACAGAAATCCAGAAGGGCCAAACCTATCCCTCACCTACAGGTGTGGGGTCAGTGCTCAGGCAAGAGCTGGGAACCGTGGTTTTCTGAGTCCATGGCTCTCTACCATCTCACAGTCTGCCTCCTGACCCTGAGGCCACATTCCATCGGGAGGACAGTTGACAATTGGAAGGCCATGACCTCCTGCCCAGTGTGTCCCTCTTCTCAGTTCCCAACCTGGCTCTGTGGCCTCCTTCCCTGAGCTGAGCAAGCATGCCAGGTGATCTGCCAGCCTGCACCCCTCCTCCAGGTGTTGTATACGACCCTGCCCTTGGGGGTTGTCAGGGTGGTCGTGACTGAGCAGGGCCTGGAGGTGCCCAGTGAGGACAAAGGACGCAGCCCTCCCTTCCTGTACTATCTGGCGGAGCTGGCTCAGCTCTCACCCCTGGATGTTAACCAGGAAGTGGAAATCACTGAGGAGGGATAAAAAGAAATATTTATAATTAGATGTCAGTGATGATAAGTTACTTGGGTTTGAGAGTGATTTCAAGGAGGATATCCCATTAAAACCTTCAAAACACAATTGTGGAAAATATTTTGAAACTGTGCAGACTTTTTTAGTACCTATGTAGACCACTTTAGCCCTTGAAACACTGTAGACTCCAGTAGAAGAATTCGGTACTTCCTAGGCCTTTTTCTCTCAATTTTGTAAGATAATACTTTGCTTGTACACTGACCTTTGCTGCTGTGAAATTGCTGCTCCTGACTTAAGATACTTGAGTGAAAAGTAGGAACCTCACCTGCCTCTCAGCCCCACATGGAGGTCCGGGTGTCATCTATGAGCCCAGGAAGGCCCTGACTTGCTAGTTCTCATTGGCTCAGACCAACACTCACAGTTCCAGAGACAGATCCACAAGTTTATTTAAGAAACTACATCATTACTGGTTGAGTGACTGAGATGGGAAAATAAGAGGTTTATATTTTGGCTGCATCAAGGATGTGCTGTGCTCCTCTTGGCTCTTTCTAGAATCCTCTATAGTTTACCTGTTCCTGTCATCCATTTGGGACAGTGGTTCTTGTTCTAATTCAACTTCCTCGTGATGATCTGCAAATTCAGAAATGTGCAGTCAGACATCGGGTACTTTCTTGTCACTCATTATACACACTGTGGACTTCGGGGCGAGGAGACGTAAACATCTAGGTATGGTTTAGGACACCCTGAATACTTATAGTTTTTCCTTCAAAAAATGGCCTGGATTGACTTTAACATGTAGGACAGGAAGTCTCCTTGCTCTGATTTGTCAGCTTCATGGCAACTTCTGTCTAACAAGGCCAGAAAAATTAAAATGTCTTTTTGTCCCCAGTCAGCCCATACTTGTCCAGATTTCCTCTACCCTTTTCCATCTCTACCCTCCCTCTTGTCATAGTTGGTCCCCAGGCACAGGCTCCGTGTCTCTGCACAGCTGCCTTCTAGAACCAGCTACATTCTCTATGGGAGGACAAACGGCCCTATCCTCAGTCCTTCTATACATCTGAAGAATTCCTAGGCACTGCTGTGTTGGATTCTGCTGGTTTATCCTGGACAATTCTCAGTATGGAATAGATTTCTGGGTCACCCAAAGTCCCCACCAGCATGTTCCTCTCCCTCAAATGCCTTGTCCATCCCCACCCACTAAGGGGCTTCACCCTTCCTGAAGCATCTTTTTTATACTCATCTGCTCCACCACTACAGCTCCCATGCACGGCACTGCTCACATCTGACACATGCAGAAGCAAAATACAAGAAGCATCAGTCCAGTCCCTGCCACATGCAGTGAGGACAGTGCTGAGGACACAGAATAGGAACTTCCTTCTCAGTCTACAGTACTGTCACCCTAGCAAACTGCCATTGCACCTTCAGCCTGACCTCCTACCCGTGCATTTGTCCCATCTCTCATGCCAGGCAGTCCGATATCTCCTTCCAGGCAGTCCTGATCTTGTCATTATCCCTAAGGTGACCTCAAAGGACAAGCCGGTACACATGGGCTCTGTGGAGTCTGTGTCTCTCCTGAGCCTGGACTTTGTGTCATCAGGGCCTGTGGCCCCCTCACCTGGGCTGAGCAAGCTGGTGAGTCTCTCTGCCAGCCTGAGGCCCTCTGCCACTTCCTCCTGGTGGTTGTTGTCACCCTCCTGGGTGAGTAGGGCCTGGAGACGCTCACTGAGTGAGGAGGACACAGCGGTCCCTTCCCGCAACCTTTGGTATAGCTGGGTCAGTTCTCACATCTGCTCATGAATCTAGGCACAACATTTCCTAAGGTGGGGAGAAGGGGAAACCTCAGTGTGGAAAGGGTAATAGCTAGTGAGGACTGTGGAAAGGATACTGTGACTGTACCCCAGGAAGCTCTTCCAGTGGGATTCTGGCACGTTTGGTGAATGTGCATCAATTTCATGCTAGTTACATGAAAAAGAAAGTTTATTTTGGAGGCATTGTATACCCAGACCCTTAACCTTCTTCATAGAACTTTCTTTTGTGTGGTTACTTCTGTGTCCCACAGACCCTGCCGGCAGACTGAGGTCAGCAGTGAAGGAAGTAGCCATGGGTTGTTCCCTGATTTTACCCACACAGGGTAAGACAGGTGGGAAGTGTTTGAATTTGGACATCCTGGGACAAGGACACTTCACCTGGCTGACTCCAAATTACTTATGGTCAGAAATGAATAGGAACTGTAACCAGCATAAGACAAGCAAGAGAAACAAGCACCCTGAAACAGACTCTTCCTGGTTGCTGCTCAGACCAAACAGGTCCATTCCACAGATCAGTTTTTCATGGGATGTCCAGATGAGGTCCCCAAATCCCACCCTTATTCACAGAAAGTGTCATGATGCTCAGAGTCACCTGGGAGATGCTGGCCCTTGTCTTTCTTCAGCCTTGGTTTCATGGAGGTTTTCTGCAAATGAAACCAGGTAGAGCCCATCAAGACATAGCTGCTGCTGAATACACTGCAAACTCAGGGACATAAATAGGATATTCTGGGGAGAACACTGCAGGGAATATCCATGTGTCCTGTGAGAAGGAACTGGCCCTGTTCCCTCCAGCCCCCCCATGGATGGTGCCTGCTGTGACATGTCACCCCATGTGTCTAAGGCTTAAAATGGGGAAAGAGTTACACACATTATTACCCTTAGAGATTGGGAGAGTCTGCCTTGGTGCTTTCTAGAGGTGCTGGGTAACTTGCCCTAGTGGACCCCTGGTGGTTGTTGGTGTCCAGGGGATCAGATCCAGAGGTTATACTGATGGGTACAATATACGAACTCTCACACAGACAAGATCTGATGTCTTCCTGGAGCATATGAGCCTTGGTCATTTCTGGATTTTGATTGTGTCAGGGCCACACCTTGCCTTAAGAGAGAGTTCCAGACTCAGGCAGTGCTGGTGGTGTTTATGGTCTGGCACTAAGGTAATGGTTTCAAGCTAACTAGGAGGGGAGTGACTGTAATTCACAGTCCAGGAACAATGTATAAAGACATTGAAAAGACCCTTCCTGAACAGTTTCAGATGCTGAGAGAACACTGATTAAAAATCACAGTAAGAATGACTCATGGCTGGCCACCTATAGCTCAGTGGCTAGGTCGTCAGCCATGTACACAGGAGCTAGCAGTTTCAAATCCAGCCCAGGTTTAACAAACAACAATGACAACTACAACCAAGAAATAGCTGGGTGTTGTGGCAGGCACCTGTTGTCCCAGGTGTTTGAGGCAAGAGAATCACTGAAGCCTAAGAGTTTGATGTTGCTGTGAGCTGTGACAACATAGCACTCTCCCCAGGGTGACAGCTTGAGATTCTGTCTCAAACAACAACAACAAAAAAAAAAAAAAAAAAGAAAGAAAGAAAGAAAAGAAAGGACACACAACTGAAGGAGAGATGACATATCTCATCATGAACAGAGTCAGTCAGAAGGAGTCTGTGCACAGGTAACAGATGAGGCCAAGGTGGCCATGACATCCTCACATTCTCACCTAACTTGACTTAGTCACCACATTCTGCACTAGTCGGGAGTGCCTGAGTGACACAGGTGTGGTCTTAGAATAGGAAGAGTAACATCCCTTGTGTCTGTGATCACACACTTGCCTTGGAGTTGGGTCACATTGAGGGGCCTGCAGGGTCTGGCTGCGTAGAGATGTCTCCACAAGGACATGGGATCGCTGAGATCGTGGAGGCTGCGTGGGGACCACTGGGAGCCTCACTCTCTATTCAGTGGGAGCACTCACCAGTCACATCCCATGCAGAGCAGGGGTCATCCTCATCCAATGGAAATGAATGACTACTGATGGGATGGTGGGAGTCAGAGAAGTCCTGAGAGCAGCAAGGTGTCAGATACCGCTCATCCAGAGATTCTTGGGAGATGTCACACATGTCCTCCTCCTGCAGCTCCCTGCTGAGGAAAGAGGGGTGAGGAGACAGAACATTAAACTGAGGAGGACTGGATGCCACTTTTCCTGGTGGGGCCTTATTGGAAGCACAAGTAACAGATGCTACTCAGGAGAGGGCCTGGACCTTCAGAGAGGAGGAACAAACTGTTGTCTTCTGTTGTCGCAGAACAAAGCTGCCACAGGGCTGGGGAGGGCAGGTGTGGTCAAAAGAAGCAGGTGCTCTGTCCAATGGCTATAGGACAGGCTGACCTCGAATTTCACTTGGACTGCCTGATGCAGCCATGACAAAAACCACAAGGACAATCACAGCAATAGGCATAGCGCCAGAGCCAGGTTAGGCCCCTACAGCTATAGGGAGCTGGTGGATAAAGCTCCTGAGGCTGTGCTAACTTTAGCAGGTCAGAAACTCTCAAGGTCTTGATCTCCCACTCCTGGAACATCATAGGACTTTTGCAGTGTGGTGACAGTTCCTGTTATCAAATTCCTGGAAAGTGACAAGAGGTGACCTTGCAGAAAATAGGTAAGCCCATTATCTTGGTGGTTCAGGTGTTCTCCCCGAGAGCAGGAATCCCTGGGAGTATTTCACCTGGGTCAGACTGATGCCCTGTCACTCAACTTGAGGCATTATTAATGCGAAGTGAACACCAAGAGCACAGACACCCAGGGAACCGACATATCCTGAAAGGGCTCTTCATTGTTGGTGAATGAATAAAGCAGGAATATTCAGCACACCAAGTGGTCCTATGTCTGAGAACTCCAGATATCAACACTGCAAGGACAGCCAGTGACAGTGGCTTACCAGGAGGACATCAGCTCTGCTCCATCCTCCTCCTCATATCTGTGCTGATTCTCATTTTCTGAAAATAAATTTAGACAAAGGCAGTTCTGGGATCAGTACCCACTTCACACATCACACAGAGCTACGTGCCTTCTTGGGGATATGCTGTTCTCTAGGGAACGCCCAGCACACTGGTTATGGCCCTGGCTGGTGGCTAATTGTGTCATCTAGAGAGTGTCTGGGCCTGGCAGTGTGCGCTCCCAGAGGACTGACTGTCAGCTACGTCCTCACCACAGCCTCTAACCCAAGTTGGGTAAAAACCTGAACACACTTACTTCCCCAGAGGTAGCAGGGACCATGCTAGCTGCCTTCACAGTGGTACAAGCAAGATTCAGCTGTCCCCACACACACCCTGAGGGTATGGGAGAAAGTGAGGTGACACTGAGGCTACATTGATGGGAGGGATCTACAAGAAAGTGTGCAGAGGGTTCCGTGGGAGGGGCTCCTAGTGCTCAGGGTCCAGAGTCTTGCACTTCTGATAGAGGTGGGAAGTGACAGTGTCCATGCCTTCAGTTCAAAGACAAGTCCATGTGTCACCATGGTATTGTTTCTTGGTATTCTGATAATTCCTTGACAAATGTAAGTCAAATTAGAGGAGAGAGAGAGATTGTGATGGGCTGAAGAGCCAGGGTGGCAACACCTTCACAGATACAGGCAGGACCACCAAGCTTCTTGGACAGGCACTGATGGTCATGGAACAGCCCTCAGCAGAGCCCTGCAGGACAAAGCATGCATCCCAGACTCAGAGAATGGACTTATGCTGGCTCTCCTGTGCATGTGCATCAGTGGTGGTTGTGAGTCTGTCACAGACCCTTCCACTTTCTCTCCCTGTTTAGTTCTGTGTGTCCCACTGTGACCTTGCTGGTGAATCCTGTGGTGAGGGATGTGGTCTGACAATAGGGAGAGAGCAGAGCAGCCTGGAATCCTGAGGTCTGGGTTTAAAACTCAGTCCTCCATTTCACATTCCAGCTATGTGGGCCTCCAGAGTCCACTACTATCTGACACAGGTGTGGGGCACAGAACCATGCAGATGCAATCTGGGAGGGGACTCTGACTTAGGAGCTGGTGATAAGGACTTGCTGGCTGGACCCAGGGGAGAACTGACCTCCCTGTCATCTGGCAGGAGGGCAGCACCGTTAGAAAGGTGGCAGGAAGCAGAAAAATTGAAACCCCTGGGGATGGTCACATGCTGCTCACTAAGTGAGGTCTGCAGGATGGGACCCAGGTCTCCCATCTCCCTGCTGAGCCTGAGATTGGAGGACAAAATAGTAAGCTGAGAGAAGTGGTATATGGCAACACCGCAGGGGATGCTGCACAGAAGATCATAGTAGAAGGCTCCGAGGCAGTGAGGTCGTCCCTTTGAAACAAGAGAAAGAAATAACCATTCAAGCATGGGTGTCACTGAGGTGGACCGGAGGGTGGGAGGCAACAGTGGGAGATCTGGGCAGTGGCCACATGGCAGACTGACCCGGAAGGACACTCCCATCTTCTCCGTGCTGCTGTGATGACACCCAGCACAGTGAGAAACAGTACCACTCCCTGCATCTCCATGCAGTTTGGTCCCACTGCATGTGCAGGATGGCAGAGAGCAAACCACCTGAGGTGTCGTGACTGCTGGTGACCACGGTCCCTCTAAGCCTCATCCTCTCAGTGCGGTGAAATGAGATGCAGTTTCTGATTTTCTCTCTTCTACTGACATCCCCCCTACAGATTCCCTGCCAATAAACTAGGCTAACCTTGCGGGGAGACGCTCTGCCTGCCTGCCTGGTACCCTCACATGAGGAGGGAAGAGCTCTCCCTGAGTGCAGAACACCTGAGACTGCTTACTTCCTGTTGAGTCACATGACACTACCTTATTCAACGGGAGGAATCAGTGGGCAGTGGACACTACACAAGAAGTCCCAAGTCAGCACATGTGTGGGTGCGAGGCAGAATGGGGAGGTGGACATCTCCCTGGATCAGACATCTCCAGAGGCAGCCATGGTGCTCAATGCACATGGCTGTCACATTTACCTGGGTACCATCGGCTTTTCTCCTTCCTCATCCTTCTCATCACTGTGAGTTTCTGCAAATTAGTCAGACAGAAACAGTCACAATACACACCTGCTTCATGGGATATCACAAACCCAGAGCTTATGCACCACACGGAGAATATATTCCTGGAGTGAGAACAGTATTCCAGGAGAACATCCATGGAAGACTCAGAGTGTGTCTTCTCAAAAGTGTCCAGGCTTCCTGTCCTGAGTCCCTGGGCAGACTGTCCCTGAACTGATGCATCAGTGTTACAATGTCCCTTCTCCTCTGTCTGTGCAAAGAATTACACTTATTTTTCCCTAGTAAGCAGGAAGAGACTTCCTATTTGCTTCCTAGAAATGTTGCATCTAGATTCAGTTGTTAGTCCACCAGATACTTTGGTAGTTTGGGGTACAGATGTGATCAGACACTGAGATCAGATAATCATGCAGTTCCTACAACCTTCATAGGGAAAGAACTTCAGTGTTACTTAGAGAACGGGACAGTTTTCATTCAAAAATGAGGAGGGTGTCAAGGCTCCTGCTGTGTATTTAGAGACAATCTCAGATTCATTCCAGAGGGGTTTAAGTTCTGGGGGTTATATGGTCCTTTCTCAAAGCCATATGGACATAGAGAATAGAGAGTTTGTGGCTTACAGTTGAGGAGCCATCAAACAGTTTCTCCAAATATAAAGGAAGAGTGTCAACCTCCAAAGACTGTCACTAAAGCTCAGAGCATCATGTTTAGCATCAACACTTAGAAAACAACTCAGGAGAGGTCAGATGTTTCATCTGTAAACACTGGCCTCATGCCCACCCCGCTGAGCACCTGCACCACTGGTGCCCCTGGTTAGTTACGGTTTCCACAATTCACCTCCCTGAGTCTGCCTTTAGATCCCAACATGTACAGAGTCACCTGCAGGACAATTGGGAGTGTGTTCTCTGTTAATGAGAGCACTCACTAGCTGCATCCAGAGAACAGGAGACGTCCTGCTCCTTACACAGGGAGGCACTCATGCAGGGAGGTTGGTGGGTATCTGACAAGTGCTGGTGACTGGGAGAAGCCAGGTGGTCTTCATCTGGTGAGTCTGGAAGGACTCCAGTCACTTCCTCCTTCTCCTGGGCCTCCCAGCTCAGCCAAGAGGGATAAATAACAGAACTAAACTTACAGGGATGGGACCACAAGTGCTCCAAAAGTCCTAAATAGAGGCATGATGGACAGTCACATAAAGCAAGGGACATCCCTTCAAAGAAAAAGAAAAGGATTCTTCTGTAATGAGGGAGGGATGTGGATACCTCAAGGGCAGGAATGAGAGAGGATCGAGTGCTCAGTGTGCTGGCCAGACAAGGAACTGATGAGGAAGGGGACACAACAGTCCCCAGTGGTACAGAGTTGACTACCAGCACACACAGAGCACCACTGAGGGGTTGAGCCTCATTCAGGGACAGGGTTGAGCATTCCCACACCAGCAGGGTGAACACAGCCTCCTGACATTGTCTAATCAAGAGTTCTTGGGTGTTCCAGGACTCTTTGTACCCATGTGATGACATGACACAGGGATGTTTGTGTGTGTACAATCCTTGCCCTAAAATTCCTTCCACCCTATATGCTGACAGCAGGTGTTCTGTTGTCCTGAGTGCAGCCAGAGAGATGTAAATGGTGATATTTCAAAAATTTATCTGCCTGATTTCTTCTCCTTAGTTGCTGAGAAGTGCCTTGAAGGCAATCACTGACCTCATTAAAAGAAGCAGTTTTCCATCAGTCGAGTGAAAGTCATCAAAGAATGATCAGTTTGAATGGAGATGTGCATGGCATTCTGAGTCTACTTTGGACTTCTGGCCTGTTCAACTGGGCCCCTCCTCATACGTTACCCATCCTCATCTAGTCCAAGCTCATTCATTGGTACCTGGAGGCTGGGGACTCTTCTTCCTTCCTGTCCTCCTCATCTTCATAGTTCTCTGCACATAAAGTCAGAAAGTCTAGTCAGTCACTTCACATCTCTCCCTACAAGCATAGTGGTTTATTTGTTAAGAGATACATAAAGACCTGTGTGTGGTGTCAGGACTCCCTGAGGGGATGATAATACACATCTCCTATTTTGTATTTAAATAATTGGCCTGACCTGCTAACTGATCCACCAGGTAAATTTTGCCTGATCTGTAACATCACCATCAGTGCATATTTGGAACAATGGAATATAAATGTCTAAAATAGTGGTTCTCAAACTTCTTAATGCCTCAACCCTTGAATATAGTTCGTCTGGGTCCTGACCCACAGGTTGAGAACTGCCAGTCTAAAATATCATGCTTTACAGTCACAATAATTTTTTTTGAGACAGAGCCTCAAGCTGTCACCCTGGACAGAGTGCTTTGGCATCAGCTCACAGCAACCGCCAATTCCTGGGCTCAAGCAAGTCTCTTGCCTCCGCCTCCCAAGTATCTGGGACTACAGGGGCCCACCACAATGTCCGGCCATTTTTTGGTTGCAGCCATCATTGCTGTTTGGTGGGCCCAGACTGGATTTGAACCCACCAGCTCAGGTGTACGTGGCTGGCGCTTTAGCCCGTTGAGCCACAGGCGCTGAGCCCAATAAAATGTTAACCTCTCTCTTTCTACAACTGCATCATTTATCTTTCTCTTAAGCTTGTTTTTGACCATGGTGGGAAAGTCATCAAAGAACTTAAAAAAATTACTGTATCAGGTGACACCTGTGGCTCAGTGGGTAGGGCACTTATCCCATATACCCAGGGTGATGAGTTCAAACCTGATTCTGGCCAATCTGCAACAACAACAACAACAACAACAACAACAACAAAAACAAAATAGCCAGGTGTTGTGGCATGCGCCTGCAGGCCCGGTTACTTGGGAGGCTAAGGAAAGAGAATCACCTAAGCCAAGGAGATGGAGGTTGCTGTGAGCTGTGATGCCAAGGTACTCTACCGAGGTTGATAAAGTGAGACTTTCTTTCTTAAAAAACAAATATATATATACTGTATCCTTCTTTCTTCAAAATACCTGGGGGATCTCGGTATTTTGTACATGACATCAGAATGTTAGAAACCATCACTCCTGTCCTCACAAAATGGAAAAGGCTGAACAAACAGAGATCAACTATTCTCACATCCCTCAGAGCAAATGAGTTCACAGGGCCACCTGTGCACACACTGTTTACGGTGACAGGTAAACACAGAAAATGACAACCTCTAAGGGAGGAACACAACACATATAGAGACATGGACCATTTCTATGTCAAAAACCCTAAGGTATAATTGAGTAATTGCTAGAGGATAGGTCTCCTCGACATTTGAGAAATAAAACAAAGGGGATTTCAGTCATAGGAAGACTCAAACATATGGGGATTTTACCACCTGAGGCCAGCCACTTTCACATGATGAAGTTAAAGAAAAATCTACTATTTTGTCTGGTGGTGAGAGTGTGTTATTATCCATTTTGAAATGTACCAATAGCATGCTTCTTTGCTCACAAGTCCTGCCTTCAGAACAAAAGATTGGACTATACCTTTACCGCCTGGGATTTTACAAGACCCTAAGAGACATGCAGGGGATGAGATTACCCAAATATAGCCTCAGTAATTTCTTTAATTCATCCAAGCATAAGGGATGGGGAGAAAATCCTGCCTTCCGAAAGTCACAACCTAGGGACACAGCCTCACTGAGAGACTGAGCCCTGACCCTGAGACTATGGAATGTCTTCCCTTTATTCACACCTAACTATACATCAGTAGGGCTCATGCGTATTAACAGGCAGAAGTTACCTAAATAAATGTTTTCTTTCTTAAGTAACCCAGAACATTCCAGAAAAAAACAAGACCACAAAGTAGCCAAAAATATGACTATCATAGGAAATGGAATTCTGTGACACCTACAGCAACCATAAATAGTAAACACAGCCTAGCCCCCAGCCAGCCAGACAAAAACTCTCACACCAAAGAGCTCTTAGCCTCAATTCCAACTACCCAGAAATAATTTCTAACTTTCAACAAAAAAATTAAATGGCATGATTGAAGATAAAACACAGTTTGAACAGATGCAGTAAACATGAGAATTATACTCAGATAGGGCAAATATTTGAAAATATCATGTCAGGAATTTAAAGCAGACATTATCACTCTGCTCAGGGATTTAACGGGTAAAGTGACGAACATGGAAGAACAAATTGGCAGTGAAGTAGAGGGATGGAAACTTTAACCATAAATTCAAAAGAAATCCTAGAAATAAAAACGCTTCAACAGAAATAGAAAATTCCCTTGCTGGATGCAGTGGACTAGAAGTGTCTGAGAAGACATTCACTGAGCTTGAGTTAATATTAATAGAAATGTTCAAAGACGAAATACAATGGGAAAAAAGGAATATGAACAAAAATATCTAAGAATTAAGAGGTAATTATTGAAGTCTAAAATGTGCATAACTGGAATATCAGAAGGGAACAAAGAAACAAATAAAAGAGAAGCAGTATTAGAACTAAAATCTGTGACAATTGAAACTCTTACTGAGGCAAAAAGTAAAATCTGTAAATTTAGTAAATTTATTGTTGTGACATTGTAAAAGCTGTGCTTAGCAGGAAATGTGTAACATTCGATGAAGGCAAAATGAAGTCCTTTATTTTTAATGATCTAGTACTTAACACTATGTTTAAAATAATGATAGCAATGTTGAGTTCAGTGATTTTACTTTGAGGGTAAGGGACATGAAATCACCACAATATTTTAATAGAAGGGAGAAAGGAATTCAGAATACTCCATTATAAA
>CAUYON010149107.1:0-12161 GCA_963573935.1 Arctocebus calabarensis
GTGCCAAACTCTTTGGCAACAAAGAAACATCCCTGAGGGCTCGGCACCTGTGGCTCAATGGGCTAAGGCACCAGCCAAGTACACCTGAGCTGATGGGTTCGAATGCAGCCTGGGCCCACCAAACAACAATGACAGCTGCAACCAAAAAATGGCCAGGTGTTGTGGCAGGCGCCTGTAGTCCCAGCTACGTGGGAGGCAGAGGAGCGGAGACTCGCTTGAGCCCAGAAATTGAAGGTTGCTGTGAGTTGTAATGCCACAGCACTCTATCCAGGGTGACAGCTTAAGGCTCTGTCTCAAAAAAAAAAAAAAAAAGAAAGAAAGAAAAGAAAAGAAACATCCCAGAGGACTCCATATGAACAAAGGTGGTTGTCCAAATCAATGGAAAGGTGAGGGGGGGGGACAGTTCAACACTGGAATTCACTATTGAAACCTATCTCCCAGTCTGCTGGTATTAGGAGGTGGGGACTTTGGGAAGTGACATGGTCATGGGGATAGAACCCTCATGAATGATATTAAGGCCTTTGGAAAAGAGACCACCCCAGAGAGCTCACTCACTCCTCCCGTCACGTGAGGACACAGCTAGAAAGAGCTTCTGTGAACCAGAAAGCAGGCTCTTACCAGATATCAAACCAGCTGGCGCCTTGATCTTGGATGCTCCAGAACTGTGAGAAATAAATGTTTGTCATGTAAGCTGCCCAGTCTACAGCATTTATTATAACACTCCAAACAGAGTAAGACAACATGGGGAGAAGGAGGTAGGACCCTTTATATACATTATCTCATTGAATCTTCAAGAGGTCTGTATTATGATCCTCATTCACAGATGAACAACCTGACAAGAAGGTGATGGTGCTGGGTGAAATATCTAACTTCAAATAAATAAATAAACATAGGAGAAATCCTTTGTAATCTGGGATAAGAAGGCCTTCCCAAGAAAGACATGAAACTCAGAAGCCATAAAGAGAAAAGACTGACACATTTGAATTCATAAATGAATGTATTTGAATTCATAAATGAATGAAAATGTCTATCTGACCAAAGAGAAACAAAAACAAAAGCTAAAACCACACACACACACATACTTGTGAGATAAAAATAAAAACAAAATAAAACCCATTTATAACAAAACTAAAAGCAATATGTACAACATCGACAGCATGGCATTCAGATCTCTAATGCTTAAAGAATTTATTCAAGTCAATAAGAAAAACAAACAACCACATTTGTAAAAAGCAATGACTGTGAATATTAGTTGATGGAGGGGGAAAGATGGGACGGAGACACCTGTGAGCCTCCCCCCGCCGGCCGGCCGTATTCAGAGGGTGGTACAGGGGCCACCAGCCTCGTGTTTGTCATTTGGGGGATTAGTTTAATTAAAGTACACTCACCTTCAATGTCACTAAGAATGTAGGAAAACACACATTGTCCTCCTCTGCCAGGGGGAGTATAGTATCAATACGGCCTACTTGGAACACCATTTGACAGAATCGACCACAATGGTTCCTGTCTCTGTCCTCTGACTGGGACATTCCATTGGAAGGCTCTACCCACAGGTGCATCTCCATATACGTGCAACCCAAGCCAGAGGGACAAGAAAGTGTAATGCCACCACCAACCAGAAGCGACTAATGTCGCACGACTCGTCAATGGCAGACGTGGGATTCAAATCCTATGTGAGAGACGTCGAAGCCTGTGCTTTCTCCTCCTTCAGTGTCACTCTGGGTGGCTGGGGGACATGGAGCTCACCTCGATAGTAAACCCTGTATACGTGAAGGGGGCACTCGGGGTCTGTCATCCAAGAACCCTGGTAAAGCCACATTCCTTAACGTTCCCTACAGATTATCGTCCTTAGAACAAAATGAAGTTTATACAGGTAGAATTTTGCCGGAGGGAGAGAGGGAAGAGGAGAGAGACGATAGAATATTTATGAGATCTGAAAAGTCCCAACAGTACTTCTAAAGAAGAGGAAAGTCTGAGGGTGCTGTGAATTATATATGAAGATGGTCCCTGCAGACAACCTTCACCAACTACATCATTTATTAAACACCTTATTTTGCATTGCAGTAGGAGCCGTGAAAAGAGAATGAAGCAGGCAGCACACAGCCAACTCTGTCCCCAGAAGCCTGCACTGAAGCCGGCCGCACTGGTGCAGGCACGTGGCAAACAGCACAGACAAGACTAACGTCACATCAACATGGCAACACTTCTCTTTATGCAGCATCCAAAAACATGATGAAAAAAGCCCAGTCACTGGTGCTTAACAACGCAATTGCAGGATGGATAATAGACACCATTGTAGCTTTAAACTTTCCATATTTTTAATCATTTTACTCCATGCTGCAGCCATTTACTCAACAAGTATCTGCAAACTCAAATACCCACTGCCTTCCCCCTTCTGCCCACTCTTTCGTGTACTCCCATTCCAAATGAGGACGTAATCTAAGCCTGCAACATTAAATCACCAAGATCACTCATGTGCTTTCAATGGTAACTGAATGAAAGAAGGTAGACATGTATTTTTAATTATTCCGGCTGCAGCACGATCAAGGCCTGGTAGGTGGGCCCCCACCAGGCCCACTGAGCGGAGAGCCAGGTGCTCTGGAGCCCAGGGGTGGTGGTAGTGAAGTCCCAGGGCTTGCTCCCCAACGGGAAGGGTCAAGCCCTGGATGGAGGCGTCCAGGGCCTGCTCAGAGGGCTCTTCCCCCCCTAATCACCCTCCTACCATTCTACTTCTCCAATACTAGGAAAGGGAAAAGGCAGAGACCGTCACACAGAGGATATCTAAACTACTTAGTACTAGTCTTTTCCAAACTGAACAATCAGCAATATGCACTTAACTTTTCATCATTTACATTCTCCCCCTTTTAAAGAGGAGGAATGTGAGACTTCCTGAGACAACTTTGCTTCTACTTAATGAGAGAACCAAGAACACAAGACAAAGCTTGTGTAGAGACATCTAGTTCTCATCCTCACTCATTTCTTTTCTTCTGGGCACACAGGGTGATGACACTTCCTGGTCCCCTGTAGTTAGGAGGCACCGTTGATTAGCTCTGGTCAATCAGCTGTGAGTAGAAATGGTGCCCCCTCCAGGCTGAGTATTTAATTGCTGGTGTGCAATTCCTTCCCCCTTTTCAGTGTTCAATAGGCCATATGTTTGGTGGCTCAAGCCTATAATCCTAGCACGCTGGGAGGCTAAGGGAGAAGAATCTTTTGAGCTCCAGATCTCAAGACCAGCCTGAGCAAGAGCAAGACCCGATCTCTACTAAAAATGGAAAAATTAGCTGGGTGTGGTAGTGGGCACCTATAATCCCAGCTACCTTGGAAGCTGAGGCAGGAGGATCACTTGAGCCCAGGAGTTTGAGGTTGCTGTGAACTAAGTGATGCCACAGCACTGTAGCCTGGACGACAAAGGGAATCACATGGGACATGCCAACAGAGAGACATTTTTGCTGTGTTACCGTTGGGATTTTGTGGTTGCCCCATAAGCCTAATAGATAACAACTTAACAAAAGAGATTTCAGAGAGCTTGCTTGTATATGTGTGGCAGAGAGCTAAGACACATATACAAGCAAGTAAAATGTGACAAAGGACAACTGAATTGGCCTGACCACCCTTTGGTGCTCCACCCACGTCTGGAAAGGAGTGTATGAATGGCTGATGCAAAAGTGCTGTAGACAGCGTGCTGATAGGAGACAGAAACATTCATGGCCACTTGAGAGTTAGTCAGTAAAGGGTGATGGAGTTGAAGAAATGTAAATATCATAACAGAATTTTCAAAAAGCCTACTGGATTACTGATATTATTTCCTTCAAGTTCCTCTGGGAAGGCCCTATAACAGAGGCAATCCTTTGTCTCTGGGTTATCCCCCCACCAAGTGACTTCAGACCAAGCGACAATTCAAGCCAGCTGGAGCCCCTATCCTGCACCACTAGGTCTCTAAGGAGGTCAACTAGTGGGAAATGATTCTTCCCTGAAAATGGGCTATGTTGTCCCTCCTCAAGGATTTGGTGGGCTGAGGCCCCCCAGGAAGGACTCCCCAGCCTGGCACTCCATCTGCTGCTCCTGTTGGTCACAGGCCACCCACAGCTCCCAGCAGCTGTTCCTACACGGTGGCAGCAGCTCCTTCTGAAAGCTGCCAGCAGCTGCTCTCGTCAGCAGGTCTCTCAGCAAATACAGCAGCAGAAGTTCTTCTTTTATGTAATGTGATCTTCCAGGGGTGCCCAGGCGTGGCGACTATTGGGGTATTTAGGGTCTTGCCTACCCAGCAGCTCCTAAGAGCCTGGATGGCTGTACAGCCAGGCCAGCATGACTGCAGCCCCTGCAAAGCACAGCGGCAGGTGGGACCAGCCAGCCTCTCTGTCCTCATTCCCTTTATCCTAGTCAGGGCTATTATCTAATTGTATCTTAATGCACCTAGAATGAGAGTGGACAGGACTCAGGACATCATCCCAACCATGACCCTTGCTTAACTGGGAGGAAACTGAGGCCCAGGAAGGTTAACTAATAACCAGCGCCAGTTATAATACTAGCTAATCTTAGTGTTACGCTGTGCCAGAAACTTGCTTCGGACCATAGGGCACATCTATAGCAGGCCAGGCCTAAAATCCGAGTGTCTGGATTCCTTTCCTGGGGCACTTTCCATGGGTGCAGAGGAATCCACTTCTCTGCATCTGCCCTGTTAGTCCAGCCCACCTGTCAACTACTTATCTTGTGATTCTCACATTAAAAGCCCTCAAGAGCGAGGAAAGAGAGAAGAGCGAGAATTGAGGCAGTAGGAAGAACAAAAGAAACATTACGAGACATAGCCCAGGGGAAACTGAGGCACTCAGTGAGGAAGAGGAAGGCATTTAAACAATATGGAAGCCAAAGTGAGGATGAGCTGAGATGATTGGTGATCACCTTAAGATTCACTACAGGGGGTGTGATAGATACACTGACAGATGTGCTGGGGAATTACAGGAAAGACCAACACAGTTTCTGCAGATAGAATTACAGCAGAACTTCCACAGTTGATCACCTCCCCACACTGACCACCTCCTTAAGTTGACCTAATTTTCATAGACCAGACACACACCACACGTACGTCTCAGTGTAGTAGGCCCAGTTCCTTAGGTTGACCTAACCATATGTTGACTAGTTTGTTACAGTTCCGTGAGTGGTCAACCTACAGAGGAGTCCAGAAGACAAAATATACACCTATGACATAACTGAAA
Organism: Arctocebus calabarensis; assembly: GCA_963573935.1. Taxonomy (NCBI): domain Eukaryota; kingdom Metazoa; phylum Chordata; class Mammalia; order Primates; family Lorisidae; genus Arctocebus; species Arctocebus calabarensis. The sequence continues at coordinate 5,214 of CAUYON010149107.1, forward strand.
GTTAATTATTGGGGTCTCTAGAACAGTTTTTTTTAGCCTCCATCAATAAAGATGGAAAAATTCTAGAGAGCCTCCACATGTCAGGGTTGGACTATTACACTAGAGACTCAGCTCTATTCTCTAGGATTGATTGCTGCTGCTCCTACTATCACACAAACACATACCATATCTTAGGGATGACAAAAATGAGGAAAGGAGCTGGCGTGTGACTTACCCAAAAGCCACACAATTAACTAACAATCGACTGTGACTAAGCACCATCTTTGACTCGATGCATCATTTCCTGAAGGAAGAACGATACAAAATAATATAAAACATGATTTTAATAAAAATACACAATAATTCAATTGGAGGGGAAAAAGAAAAAGGAACATGGTATTTCCATACTTGGATCCTAACACCTCTTGAGGTCACTGTTGCCAACGTCATAAGCTTCCTGCATCTGAAACAATGCCAAAATGTTTTTGTGTGATTGAAAGGGTTAATTCTCACTGTGGCCAACACATTAGCTTATGATATTAAAACGAGTAACAACAATAAACAGAAGTGAGAGGTAGAGAACAGAAAAATAAAAGGCACGATCTCTGTCTAGGAATTCAGAATCCCAGGACGTGGGAAGAGAGCACAGTAGTAAAACTCTCGATCCTGCATTCCTGGTACCTAGCAGGACTCCGCTGATGGCCACTGGCGGTGTGGGATGAATGAGTGAAGACATGAGCTAGTCTCCTAGACCAGACTGACACAGGGGGCAGACTTACCAGGGAGTCTCTGTTCACTGGGTATAGACATAACTGCTCCACCTGCACTAGGTCAACCCCTTCTCTGCCTTCTCCATTGGCGGGGGCTGACTAAAGTCCCTTTGACTTAATTCCTTGACTGTTTCTGTCACTTGCAATTATCTAGTCTCATGTAGGCTTCTAAGACTCAGCTTGGGTCATTGCAAAATTTCAGTCCCGTAACTGATTCAGAGCTCTTTTCCTCCCCTCCTCCCAAGCAAGGAAAGAGCTATCACAGTGGTGGTGGCTTGAAGAGAAGAAGCGACAATGGTCCATACTCTGGCCTCCAGTCACACTCACCCCTGAGTTCTCCTCGGTGGTCTTGGGCTCAGTGCCTCTAACAAGAGCTTTCTCTGAGCTGCTCCAATAGGGGAACCGTGGGAAACTGCATCCTCCCCCCACCACCACAGTCAATCTTCCCATGAGCGAGCCTCCTTGTTCCCCAAGGAACAGCAGTCCCAGAAGACAGTGGCCTCCACATCACCTGCCCTCCTGCACAATTCTATGGCCAGGAGCTCATGTGAGGACTGTCCTCAGGGTGGGACTTCCTATCCCCACTTCTCTGTCTCCTGTGCCAGGACCCCCATGCAGGGAGCAGGGAGCGTCTTAACCATGCAGAGGTCCAGCTGGGAAACTAGATGCTAGGGGGGGACTCATCTTCACAAGGGACTTCGGGAAAGGAAAGCTCCACCCCTTGTCCTCCAAAGGACCAGCTTCTCTCAAGACAACTATACTCCCCAAAATACAAGTTTCTCTCTCCCTCCTTAGTTTTTCTCTGTTGGGACTGGGGGATTAACGGGGAGACAAAGAACTGAAGATAGACCTCTCTCTTAGGAGGTCCATGGGCAGCCTAGCAGGTCCTATCTCCAGGCTGTGTGAGGACAGAGAACTCTGGGAAGTGCTGAGCACACAAGCTATGCTGTGCAAGGGTTTGGTTGTTGGAGTCACAATTTGAATTTTGGCACTGTTTCCAGATTATTGAGGAATATCCTCTTTAGCATGGCCACCACCTATAATACTCAAAACTACCTCAAATCCAAAAGAAAATGTTTAGTATAGTCACAGTCTAACTACTGGTATCTGTTTTCTTTCTCTCTCTCTTTTTTTTTTTTTTTTGAGACAGAGTCTCACTTTGTTGCCCTTTGTACAGTAACTTCAAACTCTTGGGCTCAGGCCATCCCCTTGCCTCAGCCTCCTGAGTAGCCGGGACAAAAGGCACCCACCAAAGCGCCTAGCTATTTTTAGAGGTGGGATTTCACTCTGACTCAGGCTGGTCTCAAACCTGCGAGCTCAGGCAATCCACCAGTCTCGGCTGGTATCTGTTTTCATTCATCAGCCCTAAAGAGATCATTGGAGTAAGAAACTGGTCAAATTCAGTGGTTTTCACACTTTCTGTGTTTTAGTAATGGACTCTTTCTTCCTATGAAATGCTAGCTGGGAGCCTAAAACATAATGCAGATGTGATGGAAGCAGGACTGAGGTCCCTCCAGGGGACCCTCACTCTGCTGTCCGTCCCACCCCACCCCCCATCCCCGCCACCCTGCAAGCAGCTCTGGGGCTCCAAAGGACACAGGTCAAAAAATAAACATTCTCTTAAACTTGAATGGGTTTTGACTTGGTTCGACTTTAAGCCTTTTGATTTTTGAAACTATAATCGATCTTTAAAATCATGTTTAAGATTTGCTGAGACCATTAGCCAAAACATTTCTGCCCACAGGCAACACTGACAGAAAAAGAAGAGATGCTGCTCCTTCCCCACTGCCAGGGTAGAAACTCCCTTTAGCAGAGGGGCCAAGTAGAGACTGGCCAGAGCAGGCTGGCCCCAGACTGGCCTGCCGTCTGCTCCAGTGCTCCCCACACGCCTGTGGTTGCCCTCCCCAGGCAAGTGTCCAGCATGGAAATGCCAGGGTCATCCCTGGGTTCTTGGATTCTGGAGCCCAGCATTTAAATCCTGAGCAGCAGGAGGGCATTAGCAAGGCCATGTTGTACAGCAGGGATGACATGTCAGCGAGGGTTTAGAGTCTGAAGCTGTTTATCTCACACTGAACCTGACACTGTCTTGGTTCAAAGGCAAGCTGTGGCTTTGGCCAACGGCAATTCATCTCTGATTAAGGAGTGAAGCTGTTAAGGAGTGAAGAGACCATTAAAAAAGACAAAAGAAGGAAAGAGAAACAAAGAAACACAGCAATTGGCAGTCAAGACCTTGAAAGGAAATTCCATCAGTGCCTCTTGTAGAATTGGGTACCAGGCCCCAGGTATCACCAAGTTTGCAAACATTCACCCATTGTTTCTGCCACAAATAGTCCCACCTACCCGTAGCCACACCCTCCCAGGATCCAAGCTATTTCTTTCTTTTTTTTTTTTTTTTGTCTTTTCTTTTTTTGTTTTTTAAGACAGAGCCTGTTCTTAAACTTCACTAACTTCTGTGCTTGCCCTCAGGAATAAATAGGAGTCCCAGATTCTCAGCACCCAAGGCTGCTTTCCAGAAGAAAAAAAAAAAAAAAACAAGTGAATGTTTTCTAATCCCTTGTTTCTTTCCCCCATCAATTACAAAAATAATCCCTGTCTGTTATAAAACTCAAATGCCGAGCTACCAATTTAGAGAGTAAAATCCTTTGAAATCCCAGCTTCCAGCAATAGCCACTATTAACAGTTTATTAATAAATCAAAAAAGAAAGGTTTTATTTCACCAGTTTTTATTTCATAAAAATATATAGAACCTACATATTTTACCAGCAGCTAGTCAAGAAATGGGATTTTTTAGTTTTATATTATACGCAACAAAATGAAAATGTTCAAAACAATGGCTTATCTGATACTTAGAACTTTGAAAAAGTTGGGGGAAAAAGTACCCAAATAGAAATTTATTAGGCTGGTCCTCACAAATTCATGGGTAGAGAAGGGAAAAGCTGAAACAATCATAGTTTGGATTAGGCTGGAGGTTCAAAAGTCCAGAATTCATTTGAATTGAATTACCAGGCAGCCAATGGGTAAGACTAGCTTCATAATTTGAAGGACACAGCAAAGCAAAAAGATTGGACCCATAGTTCACAAATTAGTAAGAATTTCAGAATGATGACAGCAGAGCATTGAGCCCGGCACACAGGGTAGTTTTAAGAAGGGGAAGTAACTGCACAGATCATTTCTAATGAAGCAGGCCTCGCCAATGCCATTAATTTAAGCATATGACTACTGAGAGTTTATTTTATATTTTTAAGGTTTCAAATCTATTGTCTTTGCCCTTAAAACCATTTATTGTTTTCTAAAAATGTCAAAACTTCTTTAAGAAATAGATAGAATAGCAATAATACAAGGAAGACATTTTTAAAACACTGTCTTTTAGCTTGAACTTCATTAAGTTTTATGTTTCCTGACATTTTCCAGTTGAAATGAATTGGCTATGCAGCTAATATTGTAAAAATACAATACATTCTGGAATATCGGGTTAGCAAAAAATAAAATCTTAAGCTCCATTTTATATCCAACAAACTACATCTGAGATTATTTACAACACGAGATACTTTTTCTGGGATAGACTTTCTAATATGCTTTCGAGTTTTTAAAAGGAGAGCTTTCCTCCCCATATTCTGGATCAGCCGTCACTAAAAAGATTTCCCTTAAAAAGAGAAAAGAAAACCTTATCACTTGGCAGATTAAACTGTATAAAATTAAGCATTCTCTTTAGTCCCTTTAAAGTACAACGAACTCAACTTACAACACAGAATTTCTATGTAAAGTCATCCTAGAGCCTCCCTGGGTCATTTAAATGTATTCCCATGTTCAACATGAGCTGTGTCATGCGTAAGAAAAGCTTGATCTTTTATACACGATGAGAATACCGAGGATTCCCTCTTAACTGCTATAAAAGGCTCACAAAAGCCACCAAAAGGCTGGACCACATTCCCTGGCAATTATCTGTATAAGGAGGAGGCAGGATCAAGACACAGAAAGGGGGGAAAGTGATTCATAAATGGCCTTGAGTACAACCCGGCCTGTTCGATTAAGAGGAACAGCTGTAGAATCTCATCTCCCCTAAGCCAAGGAGAATCAGTGCTGTTTCTGAGGTTTACCCTTCGATAGCTCGCCACACTGTCCTGAAATTCCCCAGCCTTTCAGTCCTAGAGAGACCAGAATAGCTCCCCTAGCCCAAGCCCACATTCTGACTGACACATCTCAGAGCCCTCAGAGTTTATTCACGCTTCCCTTGGTGTCCATTGTGGTCACTCCATGAATTCTGCTTAAACAGAACTGTCACATTTCCTGGCAGAAGTCAGAAAGAGGACAAAAAGGGAGGCAGGTCCGTGACCGATCAGCCTGAGTGCCAGGACTATCCTGAGACGCACAGATATTGCCCATTCCAGATGGAGAAGAAAATAACAATTCACGTTTCTTAAGAACCTACTGTGCATCAGAGCCTGCTGCAGCCACCTTGTGTGGGTTATATTATTATCCCACCCCAAACCCTAACATTTTGCAGAGAAGGAACTATCTGACCACAGCTATTAAGGCAATTTGTTCAAGTCACATAGCCACAAATTGTCAAGGGTGGGCTTCAAATCTGTGTCAAACCGAACTCCCCAAACCCTTAATCTTTCCATTTCATGACTTATGAAACCAGATGTGTAGGCTGTAAGGCAGGTGGTGTCTCTAGAGAATTTTAAAACAATAATAAAACCACTGAAAGTCAATTGCTTGTTCTCACCAAGCATCGGCAGTTCTAAAGGACTTCAGTGAGAGCTACTCCTTCTCAAAAACAATTATTTTGTTGGTTTAGTTTCTAAATGATTATTGCAGCTGCTACAGAGTTTGAATAACATACACGGAAGATTCAAATTAGCATATGTGTAATGACTTATCCTTCCATCAGCATGGTATTTTACAAGAAAGTTATTTGGAGAACTCCCCCACAAACTCAGCCTCACCTACACACACACATTTCAAAATTAAATTCGCTTTTGTTCAGAATCTTTCCATTTCATTTCGGAAACACTGTCTCTAATCCCTGCAGTACGATATGCTGTTGGGATTAAACATATTTGAAATAAACAGTAAAAACATAGTAATTGTAAAAATGAAAAACAAAAGAACAAATTTTAATTCAGATGTGAAATACTTTGTTGAATTCGAGTAGTATCTTTAAAAGTTACATGTTTCTCTTTTATTGTTTACAACTAAAGAAAAAAATCAAGAAAATAATGACAGCTGATGACATGATTTTTACTGAAAATAATTGTCATATAGAGCATAGCGATGTGAAAAATTGTCTGTTCCAGGTATCAGACACACGTGGTGAGCTTCTGCAATATCCATCAAACCAACTCAATCCACAGAAGGAACCAGTTGCCTGCTAGAGCCTGGGAAAAACCACTGTGTGACTTGGCCAAGAGTCCAGCTTTGTGTCCACAATGGTGAAATGCTAAAACCAGCCCATTTTTCAGCAATGCTCCACTTCTGTTCTCTTCCTGTAAGTAAATAACATCCTTTCAAAGGGATCTGGACTCTACAATAATCCCGATCTTTGACAAAAACAGGTATTACTACATGTAAAACTGTTGGCTTTTCTTCAAATTTAAATACTCCCAAATTTTTCTCAACTATAAAAGACCATCAAGTTTCCTACCTCAGGGAGTGGTGGCAGGAACACTGACAAGTCTTTCCCTAAACCTCTATTCTGTCCCCATCCCACCTCCCACTGGGCTTTTTCAAGCCTTCTATAATCTGACATCTAATGGATCTTTCCTCCAACCAATCAATTCTCAAAGCCAAGATTAGACATTTCTTGAAGACAAGAACTATCACCATCCGTCTGAATCTCCTTCCCTCCCCTCTTTCCTTACACAGTCCTGCACATGTTATAAAAGCCCGTGGTGTATTTTGTCCAACAAATAGTAATACTGTGCTTACTATAAGTCAAAGAGTAGAACATAGATTTATTGTTGGAGGTACAAATTTAAATAACAAAGTTAATTTTTTTTTTTTTTTTTTGTAGAGACAGAGTCTAACTTTATCGCCCTGGGTAGAGTGCCGTGGTATCACACTGCTCACAGCAACCTCCAGCTCTTGGACTTAAGCGATTCTCTTGCCTCAGCCTCCCTAGTAGCTGGGACTACAGGCGCCCGCCACAGCGCCCCTTAAAGCTTTTCAAATAGTTTTTAAAAATTTCATTTGGCAG